>JANBTT010000112.1:0-49867 GCA_027578915.1 Coemansia sp. RSA 1200 | reverse complement strand
TATTCCTCAATGGCATTATTCTATTAATGCATACGAAACGAGCTTGCACAACTTTATAACAACCTAGAAGTTTGACTATATACGAAACAAGATCCGGTATACTGAGTGTAAACATAAACACAAAAAAGTGGGAAAATGCTGCCTAATCACATATTGGCAACCCACAACCACGTGCAACGGCTCTGAATAACAGACTGTTTATATAGCACATTTATCATCCCCTGATGAACAACGAGCCAAAAATAAAAAGGAACATCATTATACGTAACATACACGGCCATCCTAATCTATCTTTTTGCTGAAAGTTTTGGTTATATAAAATAATGTCTTTGCCTTTTGACAGCGGGGACGAATCCCAACTAAGCTCTCAAAGCAACAGAAGCAGGAGCGAAAGGGATGATGAATTGTCGGACGCAAGTGCTGATAATGCTGGTAGCAAAAGACACAGCCCTCACAACATGTACCGGGAGCAAAATACCAGACGTTCTACACCAGAGCGGAGCGGTGATCATACAAATCCCACTTATTTCAGTGGCAGCGATGGAGACAGTGACGGCGACAGCGATAGTGAATATGGGGGCGAAAGTAGTGAACACAACACAGACGATGTGAATGCTGGCCACAAACGGGCATTAGGCGGCCATCGCAAAGAAGATCCAAGCTCGCACCTACCAACAAAAGCGGTTGCTGCTGCCGGTGTGAATACGGCGATTGGCATACCGATGCGCGGTCAATATATGCCGCCCTCTATGAGACGCCAGATGATGGCTGCAGCCGCAAAAGCATCAGCAGACAATGATGGGAAGCAAGCGTTGGCTGATGAAGTCAAACAGCGAGAGAGTTGGGAGCTTTTGAAGAAACGCATAAACGGCCCGATTAATAAAGTCAACACGTCGAATATCAAGGAAATTCTCATCGAGCTGTTTCCCGCAAACCTGATCCGTGGCCGAGGCTTATTTTGTCGCTCGGTTATCAAAGCCCAATCATTGTCGCGGCCATTCACACCCGTATACGCGGCTCTTGTTGCCGTGATTAACACAAAGCTCCCTATCGTCGGAGAGCTTTTGCTTACTCGCCTTGTGTTGCAGTTTCGTCGGGCGTTCGGCAGGGATGACAAAGATAAGTGCTTGTCGGCAATCATGTTTATAGCCCATTTGACAAATCAGAGAGTGGCACACGAGGTACTAGCGCTGCAAATACTGACATTGCTGCTTGAGAACCCGACGGATGACAGCGTGGAGATCGCAGTGTCATTTATGCGGGAGGTGGGCGCTTTTTTGGCCGAGATTGTTCCGCGCGTACTCAACGCCGTGTTTGACACATTTAGGTCGATCCTGCACGAAGCGGATATTGACAAGCGCGTTCAGTACATGATTGAGGTTCTGTTTCAATACCGCCGGGATGGTTTCAAAGACAACCCGGTCATTCCCGATGGCCTTGACCTGGTTGAAATTGAAGAGCAGATTGTTCATGAGGTTGCACTGGATGACGATGATCTCGATGGCCAAGATGAGCTGAATGTATTTAGACGTGACGACAATTTTGAGGATAACGAGAGCAAATATGATGATATTAAGAGGGAGATTCTAGGCGACGGGGATGGCAGCGAGGTCTCCGAGAAAGACAGTGGTGGAGAGTCAGGTTCAGAATCAGACACCGAATCCGAGTCGGAGAGCGAGGCAGAGGGCACTGAGGGAAAAGCCGAAGGAGGCGCAGTCTTGACCAAGTCAGGTTTAGAAACACCTGCAACTCAGAGGATCCACGATCTGACAGAGACAGAGATGGTCAATCTTAGACGCACCATATACCTGGCAATAATGTCTAGTCTTAGCTTTGAAGAGGCTGCGCACAAGCTGCTGAAGATTGAGATTCGTCCAGGCGAAGAGCAGGAGCTGTGTAATATGGTCATCGAGTGCTGCTCGCAAGAGCGTACATACAAGACATTCTTTGGGCTGATTGGCGAACGACTTTGCAAGGTTAACCGTACGTGGGCCAAGGGGTTCTCTCTGGCTTTTGGTTCATGCTACGAATGCATTCACAGATATGAGACCAACCACATTCGCAACATTGCTCACTTTTTTGCACATCTTTTGGCTTCCGATGCGCTAAGGTGGTCTATCCTCGAAGTCGTGATACTGACTGAAGAAGCAACCACATCCTCATCACGTATATTCTTAAAGATACTTTTGCAGGATCTTGCAGAATCGCTTGGACTGAAAACGCTGAGCGAAAGGCTCAAATCTACCGAACCACAAATGTCTGAGACAGTGAAAGGAATGTTCCCCAGCGATAGCGCTAAATCAACCCGCTTTGCAATCAACTACTATACCAGCATTGGCTTGGGTGCAATTACCGAGGAGATGCGCGAATGGCTGAAATCCGCCCCAAACCCGGCAGCTGCTAGCAGCGATAGTGGAAGCGAAAGTGATACTGATAGCAGCAGTTACACCAGCAGCAGCAACAGCAGCGGCTATTCAAGAAGCGGATCTGACGGCTCTTCTGGCTCTGATTCTGATTCAAGAGCTTCTTCAAGATCGTATTCGAGCTCGGGTTCCGATTCTGATTCCTCAGATAAAGATTCTGGATCAGAAAGTGAATCAGACCTACGTCGTAGTCGTCGGCATAATGCGCCACCAGAAGAAGAGGAAAAGCAAACTGCAGGCAATGTAGCTGGCACACTCATAGAGAATAAATCAGTGGAAGTGCAGACAAAACCGAAACACGCCTCTAGTCTAGCCATTACCGAGTCAGCTCTTTCTGGCCAGCATAAGGCACAGCCTAACGCCAGCCCTCTTCCAAGGATTTTAGATAAACCTTCCCATCGACTCTCCAGCTCGTCAAAGAGTCCGGTACGCAAACGGGGCCGCTCAGCGAACTCAAATGGTAATTCCTCAGACAATGAAACAAAGGCTGCAATGCGTGATTTAGATATCGGTGGAGGTCATGACGAAAGCAAAAGTCTGGACAATCGCGCAGAAACTAGTAAAACATTGCACTCCAGAACGCCTCATCAAAGCTCCCCAAGCAGTGACCAGCGATCAGGATCCAGAGACCAATACTCGAGATCCACGGACTCGCATTCAAGCGCCAGAGGAAAACATGACAGACATCACAACAGCAGAGACGACGACTATCGCAATCGAGATCACGCCAACTATAGAAACAATAGCGGAAGGCACCACTACAAGTATGACAGGGATCACAGAGAGCGTTGTTACCCCAGATCACGCTCGCCTAGAAGACGCTATGACTCGTATTCTTCAAGAACAGATCGACGCAAATGAGAGCAGCAGCGTATTTTATCGGCCAGGGACCGATATCTCCGCTTTTCTTTTTCATATGGAGCAAAAATCACCATTTACGACAATTTGAATAGCATTATATAAAATAAAATCCACACGAGTTAAACTCTCCACTCAATGTGAACCTGATCTGTACGGAAGCGCTGTGTGATCCAACTCTCTTCAATCGGCGTGGTAAAGCCGCGCGCAAACGCAAGCGCACCAGCCTGCGCAATCATTATGCCGTTGTCAATACAGTAGCGCATGTCTGTAGCAAATACCTTGCCGCCACGTTCTTCCGCCATTATGCCCATCATCTCCTGTAATCGTTCATTGCACCCAACGCCCCCAACAACAAGAACCTCCGAGCTGCCAATGTGGGCCATTGCGCGTTCGGTGATTTCAACGAGCATGGCGAACATGTTCTCTTGCAGCGAGTAGCACAAGTCCTCTGGAGAGTGCTTATCAGACTCGGTTTTTGCAAGCTTTTCGATGTGTGATAGAATTCCTGAAAACGACACATCCATACCCTTGACTGTGTACGGCAGCTCAATAAACTTGCTTCCGCGCTTAGCATACTGTTCAATGTTGTATCCTGGGTTTGGTTCGTTTGGCAATTTGAGAACGCGAGCAAACCGATCAAGACAGTTACCAATCGCAATGTCAAGAGTCTCACCAAAAATTCGGTATGTTTGTTGCGAGTATGCTATGACCTGTGTGTTGCCACCGCTGACGTAGAGAACCACAGGATTCTGCGCACCAGTGATCGCCCGCCCCATCTCAATATGGCCCACACAATGGTTGACACCGACCAGCGGCACATCCCACAGCTGTGACAGCGTACGTGCCACCAAAGCAACCGACTGCAGTGGTGCACCCATGCCCGGACCTTTCGTGTAACATATGCAGTCTATATCTTCGGGGCTAACGTTGGCCTCTGCAAGCGCCTGCTTAAGCAGTGGGTTGATTAGTGCGCGGTGATGCGCAGCCACATCCCGTGGCAAAAAGCCCTCCCCCGCAGGCGGGTTATATGTGTCACGAACATTCGCAAGCTCAATGTACTTTGGCTGCAGCTCTGTCTCTGGTCCAGATACTCCAGCAGCATAGACGTGCTTGACAATTCCAACACCAAGCTTGTTTGCCGAACCCTCGAGGCCAAGGGCAATTATAGCACGCGGCGCATCTCCTGCTTCTTTTGTTGCCATCGTAACAAATTATGAATCGATAAAATGAAATTGAGGATTTCTAAACGAGAGCGTAGAGACAAAAGTTGTGTACATTTCGCCATATTTTTTGTTTTACAAAGTGGTCTTGCCACAACTAAAATTGATCAAATTCCACATGCGTGGAACAGGCTAAAGTATTAATTTTTAACTACATATTGTGATTGGATCTACGATTTGTTGCCTAACAGTTTTCTGAAGAGATCTCTAGAAGAAACTGCTCAAAGTTAAGAAAATTTTTTAAATATTAAGTCCGTTGCTATGCACAAAAAAGGTTTCTGTTTTCTAATTTACTTTTGTTTTCAATAGAACTATTTACATATCTTCAATTTTACGTGGTGCCATTAGTATTTCAAAGGCTAGAGTGTCTTTATATTTCTGCGCAAAATGGTATCCATGCATTATGTGGAGAGATTCAGAATGTCTGGTACCAGTCATACTGTGCGAAATACATTGTTATTGACACACTCACCATCGCATCGCGTGCCAGCGCTGTTACAAAGCCGTCGATGGAAAAAGACGCATACTGCACCAGCAGAGCAAGTGGCATTAAAGGTTGATCTTGATAATATCTTGAAAAACAACATTGGCGTAAAGCTGCACAATCCACTTCTTAAATTAGAGGCAAAGGAGAAGCAGCTAGAAATAGATCGCAAAGAGATGGAAGCAGAGAATATTAGGAAGGATCTTGACGGCCGTGGGGTGCTATTTCCACTATCGCCTGTAGAACAGTATGAAATTGAGAGGACAAAGTTTTTGAGCCTACACAAGGGCGTTGATCGAACGCCTACCCGTGTTTTCTATGGGATGCATGACCCAGGGTCTACCATTAATCCAAAGCTAGCTTTTGGCGACGTCAGAGTGTTTAAAAAGGCGATACCTAAGCCAAAGCGGAAACGGCTAGCTAGGGATATATTTCAGAATGAGTTCAATTTTGCGAAGCCGCAACTCGATAAGGCTTATTACTTGGGGCATTTGGCATTGTATGTGTATGCATTGCACATAATGTGGAGGATAGACCTGAGACTGGTCAATACGTACCTTGGCGACTTTTTCTTGATTATGAAGGCGATTCGTCAACGGCCGTCCATTCATGCCTCCCTGGTTGGAATGCACGAGTTTAAGGGCTACGTTCTACAATATCTTTTAGTTGCCAAGCAAGAGAAATTGGCATTGACGCTAGCGATAAATATCTTTCCTAACGTGCTCTCGGAGATGCTGAGGCGGTGGGTAATGGCCGGAGTATTGAAACTCGGTCCGTTGCAGAAGCAGGATTTAAATGGCTATAAGCAGCTGCTGCTCTACAGGGAGTCGCTGAACCAGAGCACTCAAGAGAGAATTGCGAGATTGTCACGGGTCAAAAAGAGGAGGGCAAATCTAATTCCAGACGCAGATGCACTAAAGGAGATAAACATTGAAAGGCTTTCTACAACGATTATTCAGTACTACCAGGGTTTAAGGAAATCAAAACCGACTTCATGGGAGATAATACAGCTGATTAGCATGGCCAGAACTCGTCTTGGGACGCGCGGACTTATGTCGCTTATTCCAATTGTACTCAGATACTTTTATGAGTACGATGGTAGATCGAATTCAGTAGATAACGCGGTTGATTTCTACTACGACCGGTGGGTGTGCGAGTTCAGCGTCGGCGGTTTTGAGATTGTTCTGCACTATATAATGGCGTTTATCGAACTTGATGATTATGAGAAGGCCTGGTCGGTAGTAGTGACTATTGAAAACATGCCACCCAAGCCGATCAAGGGACTTGAGGGCAATTCCAGGGACATTGCTGGAGCGCTCAAAGATATTCTATCTGCCAACATTGATCCCATCATTCGTGATGTCTTTTTTGATGGGTTTGGCAAAATTGAGATAGGAAAGGCCGCTGATCCTACTAAAGCAAAGCCAAAATACGCAGTGCTCAGGCTCAAGCTAGCAGATCTTATAGTCAAATTCGCTACCGCGAGAGTGGATAAGGACTCGGACGTAGCAACGTCCGTGCTTAGTGCGATGTCACATCGCCTCCAGTCACTAACCACAATGGCCATTGTACGTCAGCTCAACCGCATTAGCACGAGAAATGCAGCTGGGTGGATAACACGTAACTTTTACAAGTTTGACATGGAGGCACAGGAAACCGCGCTTGCATGGCTGACGACCAACCTGCTGGAAGACAAGAATGCGTGTTCCCAGTTTATCAGCTACTATTCGTTTTCGGACCTAAACACAGTCTCCCAACTGGTGCATCTGGTATTGCGCCATCCCTTGGACGAAAAGACGGACAAAAGGTATATTCTTGACCTGGCACTGCAGCATGTTCCTCGCAACGGTAATGCAAAGGCAATCGGTTCTCTTCTTATCGCCATGGCAAAGGGTCCTGTGTCGTCACATCTATCATCATTCAACTTACAGTTGTTAACATCGTGTGGGTGGATGACAGCAGGACTGATCTCGTCGATCACACAGCTAAAAGATCTTGATATTCCGACGTTGATTCCATATATGTTCAAGGCCGCACAGCTATTGAACTCTAGTAATTTAGAGCAGATCTTATGGAAGGAGGTATTGCGGCACGGAATTGATGTTGGCCAGAGTATTCTGAAGCCATCCCTGGCAATGCGTTTCGGAAGAGGCAATCCAAACGAGATCACGCTTGAGCTGATTCACCACGCGCTTTGCCTAAGCACTGAACCTGAAGAGATTCATGAGACTGAGCAGCCAGCGACGGAAGACAATACGAGCGACAGCCATCCCAGTTCCAACAGTCTAGCAGCGCTCTATATGGTAGTTCTAAATGGTGCCAACCATGCGGGGGCATTCGATGCAGTCGAACTTCTTGCCAACTTCATGCTAGATAACAGCGATCTATCTGATCGGTCGTTTGGTTCACTAGCGTCTATTTGGCTTGATTCAGCGGGATTTTCAAAGCAGTCATCCAACGACAATGTCCAGCGGGTGTGGAATATTATAAAGTCCTATACTGGGCCTGAGATTGCGGCCAAGCGCATGAGGGAGGAGTACCACATCAACCGCAACCACTACCACTCTGTGATTGAGGCGCTCATACGCCAGGGTGATGTGGAAGGCGCATGGTTTATGATTTGCTTTGAGATGAGAAAGGCGCTGATAAAGCCCGATCTCAAGACGTTCTACACGATCATATCCCCACTTGCTAGCAGCAGCCAGCTTTGGTCTCTTGGTAAAGACATGGTGCAAAGATTCAACAGGCAGCATCCCGAAATTGTGAAGGAAGCACTCAATGATCGCTCTAACAGGCCCATTCTGCAGGCACTACTGCGGATGTCGCTGAAAAGCACGTCTGGCACCAATATCTCTACTTTACAGCCGTCCTCTAAACTTGGCACCCGACCATTGTAATGTCTTTTGCCTATTGATACATAGAATATTTATATATGGAGTATATATTTCTAAACATGCTACTTATTATGCATGCAAATGTATATGATGTACAGACACCAAACGTGTATAATAGTTTGGAAATCCTTGCAAAGATAGTATTTAGAGGGGGACAAGTCATTACAAGGATCTGTGGCAATAGAGTCCTTGTTCCACATGCCACAACACATAGCCATTACGCACTTTTTGACAAAGGGTTGGTTTGCTGTTATAGTGGCTGCCATCGATGGTTACAAGTGTCTCTTGTGCCTTGCGGGTGTGTTATTTCTTCTTTATCGCTATCTTGGCAATCATGCCTTCACCATATTCAATTACTCCTCTTTTACACAAGCAAGAAACTAGATTGCGTTTTGTGCAGTTTATTTTGAGATGAAGGACTCTATTTACTGCCCGTACTATCAAGCAGAAAATCCAGCAAACGATGCAAGTACAAACATTGCGCTGTTTCTTTCTTGCTTGCTTTTGGTGGTAGCGATGGGTTATAATGGAGGTAAAATAAAGAAGAAAAGTAAGGTCAAATGCTCATGTGTTTCAAAAGAAATGGGTGGATGAACTTTTGTGCTGTGCTCATCTTTAAATTTCCAGTACATTTTTGGTACCTAATATCCAGCACCCTTTCTCGTTTTCTTGCTCAAACCCATTTTGTTTTACATGAGTGCAGTTTATTTTCCTTGCTCCCTTCTTCTGCTATAGTTTCTGTAACTAGCACTTTGGTTGCTTTCTTAGACCTTTTGTTTCATTTTTTTCCTTTGCAAAGGAATTTGTTAGTTGAGCAAGATACTACACTTTACCAATGGTTCTGACAATGATGGCAGTGTCCGTTGAGGGGTTGTCCGCAGCCGCAGCATCCACCGCTAATAGACAGGTCACGATGGCCGTTGGCAAAACAGTACCACGCACTGAATCCAGCAAAGACACCTCCAATGACCATAAGCAGGCGTGGGTCGAGTACTGGGAACACCCAGATGCAGACAAGCACAACCAACAGGGTCCATCAGTCGCCCTACGCGAGCTGCTTGAGGATCTGCGATGGCTGCTGCCCAAGGGTCGCTGTCTTGTCGCCGGATGTGGAAACGGGCACGATGCCGTGTATCTGGCCAAACGAGGCGTCACTTGTGTTGCAATCGATTTCTGTGACGCTGCTATAGAGCGGGCACAAAAGGTATGTATGGCTTTCTGCGATCCCAATGCTCTCAAACATCATCAGAATCCGCACCTAGCCAACTATGCTTTGCCTCAAGTAAGGAATGGCACAATGTTCTAAAGTAGAAAGCAGCAGGCAAGGAGAGAAATGTGACAGTAAGCCGGACAGAACACCTTACAGAGTACTCGACATACACACACCGCACACATGTTCTATTCGGGGATTCGACTGTCTGCTACCATCTCCTCTCTCTTCCCAAACAGCCAAGGCACATGTAGCATCCACCCAATTGTGGCTGGCTGTTTTAACGCCGTAGGGGGCAAAATGTTCCGCTCTAGCAGAGTGCGTTATGGTCATTGTCTTTGCCATTGCCTGGCTGTGACGCTTTCATTTGCCTTTAATGGCAATTGCAATTGCTCTTCTTGCTTTCCCACCACTGTTTGCCACCTTTGCCACGAGCAATGGTGTTAGTGTCACAGAAACAAGGGGGGAATAGCGTGTATGCTGCTGTCCGCTTCGGCTTTACCTTTGTGCTTGTTTTGATTCCCTATTGTTTGCGGATGGTACCAAAGCTTGGACGTTTGCGTTCTCTTTCTGCATGACAGTTCGTCTGTCTCTTTTTGCAAGGCCTACTGTGACGATAGAATACTAACATTTCAATCCAAGTACTGCTGCTCTTTTGAAATCATTTGTTTGTCTGGTCATTTAAATTAGCTGCTTGCATCGTGTGACGATTTGCCAGCTGGTAAGCTCACGTTTGCTGTGCAGGATTTTTTTGCCTTCAGTTCGCCAGTTCGCTTTACCATGGCCTACGAGTACGGGTAAGTAGATGCTTGAACATGAGGAAACCCCACACACATCAGTGTCATCTTTAACAGAATTGTGCCGAGCGACAAGAGAGACAGCAGCTTTGCAGTGGCTGCTTAATATTCACTGTGAACTACCTTCTAGCGGTGTGCTTGCGTTAATGATAAAGTGATCTGTGGTTACTGTAGACATACACTGGCTTGATTTGCTGGATAATCCCACTCAAGTGTTATCGCTGGTATCATTCTCTGCAGCGCAGTCTCTATTAAATGCCATATGATATGCTGAGAGTATCTTCCCCATTTACATTTGTTACTGATATTGTAGACTATTCTCGGCAATTCATCCGTCGCAGCGCCAGAGATGGGCCGAGATCTATGCGCGATTGATTGTTCCACAGGGCACATTGATTGTTCTGCTCTACCCTCTCATCCACCGCGGCCGCACGCCGCCGTACAGAGTGACGATGGCCGACTGCGAAAAGTATCTAAAGCACCACTTTGTTCTTGTGCGCGTTGATCCGAACTGTAGATGCATCGAGGGAGACGAGGGGAACGAGCTAATGTCTGTTTGGAAACGACTATGAATCGCGCTCATACGTCCCTAGTCTATTTCCATGCTTGCCATAATCCATATCGATTTAAAATAGCCGGAGAGGCCGTATCGCAGGCATTTGTAATCAGTTTCCCGACTCCCGCAATTCGGGCCTAATTAACCAAAGGAACGTGAACTCTTATTTCTCTCCTCTTCTTTCGCCATGCAAAGAAGATGATGTTCTTGCCAATGTGGCACAAAAAAGTGATGTTATCTTCACCATTCGTGGCGGACAATGCTGAGGCGCACACTACTTGCCTATAAAAACTATCTTTGCGCCATGTCTATTCTCAAAAGGCTCTCCTTTTCTTTTTGACAAAACTATTATTTTTTGGTTACTTTTAAGGGTTTATTTGGTATATGGCCATTACAGTTAGTTATCAACGTTTTCTTTGGGGTTATTGCGTAAAGTACAGTTGTTATCTGCGGAATATCTTCTTCACATTCCTTATCTGACATATTCTACTTACTCTTCAGTATTCTCAATCTTGTTGACGGGAAGTAGCAGCGCACAGACCGCTGTTTTTTCTGGAAGAAAGTAATAGTACACAATGTCGTACAAAAGAACAACCCCCGTGACGCCCGACGAATATAACAAAATCTGGTATAACTGCTGGAATGAAGGCAGAACTATGTGGGACAAGGGCGACATATCGCCTGCGCTGCGTGAGCTGATCGAGGAAAAGAAGTGGAGTCTCCCGAGCGGTGAGGGCATTGTGCCTGGTTGCGGACGTGGCTATGATGCAATGTTTCTGGCATCATCCGATCTGCATATAGTCGGTGCCGATATCAGCCAGATAGCTGTTGACACTGCCAACAAGCTGCGTGACGAGAAGGGAATTTCAAGCAGTTTTGTCGACTTCAAGGTTATGGATTTCTTTAACTTTGAGGTGACCAACAAATACCAGGTCGCCTATGATTACACTTTCTTCTGCGCCCTGCACCCGTCAATGCGCAAAAGCTGGGGCGATCGGTATGCAGAAATCATGGCTTCTGGCGGCCATCTGATTGCGCTTATGTATCCGCTTTGGAAGGATGAAAAAGACAGAGACATTGGACCACCATTCCTGCTCACCGAGGATGACTACCATCAGGTGCTGGATGATAATTTTGAGCTTATTCACATCGATCCAAAGTGCAAGACCCACGACACCCGAGCTGGGCATGAGATCATCACTGTTTGGCGTCGCAAGTAGCCACAGATCAACGAAGGACCAAACCAGACCGCGATGCTTACATTTGCCCTCACTTGCCTCCAATGTTTTATTAATAAATTCCCAAGCAGAAATGCACAAAATATGCAGTCGCTTTTGCACTATAGGAGGAAGAGAAAATATGACCTCTTTGTTGCTATCTTCTCCATTAACGAATGCTTTGTCTCAAGCGTGGCGGTGTGAGAATGTTGATATTTAACTGTGTTTTCGGCATTCTATCCCTGCTGTTGTTATTGACACTGCTGTTGCTATTGATATTGCCATTACGAATCCCTAGTACTTGGGATTCGTTCACAATACGGTTGCTATTTCTGCCAGAGTTTCCCGTTGCATACGATGATGGCAGTTCTAAAATGGACGCCTGCCTCTGTGCTCTACTTTTGCTGTTTGTGTTGTGTTTTTGTCTGGCTGCCACATTCTGTGTGCTTGTAGTATTGTTGCGTGCAGTGGCATTTGTCATAACAAACGGATGTTTTCTCATTTGTTTCCTCGAAGTCACAAGAGCTGGAGGTAGCAAATTAAAACGCCGACACATCGCCAGATCTGCCTCTGCTTTCCGTAGATGATTTGTGCTAATCGGATCCATAGTATTTGTGCATTCTAATGGGCGCTGTTCTGGTGACAGGGACATGTCATCAAGCAGCAGCAAGAGATCCTTCACGTTGTTGCCCCGTTGAACAGAAAGACAGCCATTGCCTCCACTTTGGCCCTTACTACATGCAAGAACAGTGCGTTCTGGAAGAAGCCCGCAAGCATTTGGAAGGGTGCTGTGCTCATTGTTCCTTTTGGATAACCCTGGGGCTGAATACTCACATGGCTGGTTCTTATTGCGATCTTCAAGTCTTGAGAATCGAAAGAGGGTGTCATTCTCGCAATCCGAACTGGGTGACCTTTGGCTTCTCTCCTTTAGCGGAGCTGCCCTCATGGCAATCTTCCTATGTACATGTTCTACAAACCGCTTACTAGTCGGATCAAAGTTCTCTTTCTCTGCACGGATGTGCGAGTTCGGCGATAGCACAAAGTCCTTGTTCCCATTCAATCCTTTGACCACTGCGTGCCCATCAGTCTCTGGCCGAGACTTGTGCATCAGATTCCGTTTGGGCTTTGGCAAGGATCCGCTTGAGGATGCAGTGTTTGAAGATACGACTTGTGGTGTATCAGAATACACCTTGAATGAAGCTTTCATCCGTTGTAGCTTGCCTTGACTGTTGCAAAATGACATTATTACACGAAGAAATCTAGCAGTGCGTTAGAAATTCAAGAAAAATGCATAAACAAACAAAATGAAGCAGGCGTGAAAAGGAGAAGAACATAGAAGGATAACGAAGGAAAACGCAGGAGCATACTATTTCCTTCCTGCTTAACAAACAACAATGCAGAGAGAAGGAATAAACAAAGAAAAGTTTGCTTGCTGGTACTAAAAACAAGGCAAGAAAAAGTAAACAAGCAAACAAACAAGTAAACAAAAAGCAGCAACTGCGCTGCTCCCTAATCCCAAAGAAAAATAATAGTAAGCGATAGCTGAATTGAACATTTTGATTTTATTGCAAAAAATAGCCTTTATATGCTCTAGTCGAGAATGGTGGTGGAATTAAGCTTTAGCACGGCAGTTGCTGGAATGCCAGAAAAATCATCTCTGACACATTTGGCACGTATGCGCAGATACTTCAGATACGGCCATCTTTGTTGGCCAAACGTCTTCCGAACGGCATCAACGGAGAACTTTTGGACATCCATCATGTCAAGCACCTGCAGTCTTCCCAATATCAATGGATTGAGCGAGAGCAGAAAGTTGTCATCCAAGCGTAAACAGCTCCACATTTGCAACACGCGCAGGTTTGTGCACGTGGTAACGAGCTCTGACATTGCCACAGAGCTCACTGGACATCCGCCAACGTTAAGGCTGACAAGCGACTGCGACAAGTTGCCAATAATTGCGCGAATCGTTACATCAGTCACATTTGTTGCTCTTACGCGAAGCCCTCGCAAACGCGAGCAGTTCTCAACCACAGGCAGCAGATCCTTGTCACTTAGCTCCACACGATTAGTGACATCAAGGCTCTTCAGGACACGGAGCTGCTCCGAGACAAGCTGTAGTGGTTGTGTGTCCCACATTATAAAGTCGCTCAGATTTAGACGCTCTAGGCGCGGATACGCCTGAAACAAGCGCGCCAGGATTCCTAGTCTACGACTGTGGCTCGAGATACCTGTTGGATTCCTCACCACTGCCTCGAGAACGCCTGTACAGTATCGCTCCATAAACTGATGCATCCTCAACACCGTTCCTTCCGAGATCTCGTGGTGCTGGTATGAGTTTGAGTGCATCGACCCGGCCTGTTGGTTGGATTGGCTTCCAACTCGCGAGGATGTGGATCCACTAGTTGCTCCAGCCGTTCCAAACCCTGCGGGTCTTGCTCCCCAGCTGCTCCCAGAAGCCGAGTGAGATATTGGCTCGCTAATCACATTTCCTGGGCCTGGCGTTCCAGGAATCGGGACGGCATAAATGGGTGGGAGCATTGGCGAAGGCAGCGTTGCCACACTTGCCCGCGACAGGCGCCGACTGGTCCCACCTTCACCGTTGATGCTTGGAGTCGCTGAAACAGAAGTGTCTATTTGCGGTGTCGAGTTGCTGGAGCCTTGCCGTTGTCGCGATATTGATGCTAATGACAGCGGCGAGGGTGGTGGAATGTGGCTTGTCGGGCTCTGAGGCTGCTGCTGTGGTGATTGTATGCTGTTAAAAATGCTGCTATGGCTTGTGCTGGGAATCGATGCTGGGATTGCAGAAGGTGGGAGTGTGTTACTATTTGCTGTGGAGCCTTCTAAATCATTCCGGCCACCTTGATGATGATGATGTTGTTGTTGTTGCTGCTGCTGCTGCTGTTGTTGCTGTTGCTGGTTGTGGGGTGCTAGCGAGCCGGAACGTGAGGCTGGCCGCGACAAAGACAGGCTTCTGGAATTTGACGTGCTCATACGCCTCGAAGACCTGCTTCCGCCAACCTGCGACTCCAGGATTGGAGGCGCAATAATCACCTTGCGTACCAGATGACCAAGGTGGACCAGTACAGGCTTCATTGCAGCCAGCCGACGCTTGTCAAGAGGAAACGTCATTGTGCGCCAAAGTAACGGATTTCCCGCAGACCGCCACTGCCGTGACACCAGCACTACTGACTTCAAGCTGTCTACTGTCAGATACATGAAAATTTGGCGCCAGAGCTCGGTGGGAAGATGTTGGAACGATGATGAGGTTGAGGAAAAAGAGGATATCGAGACCGATCGCTTCAGCTGGTACGATGAGAGTGACTCTGTCTCGGTTGCCGCCATGGAATCGAGCATCGACGAGGTAGAAGCATACGAAGCTGCAATGGAGGAGACGTTTGATGGTGGTGGATAGTGGTAGAGATTGGTGCCGCTGAATATGCCCATTCCATAGCCGCCAGAGTAGCTAGGTGGCCGAGTGCCGCTGTTACTGCCGCGCCCAATAGATCCGCTGGCTGTGCTGCTGCGACGACGCCATCCCGGGATGTCCACCGACGACATTGGCGTATAGAGCAAACAGGTTGGTGCATGCTCGTCATGGTTGCTCGAAACCGCCGAGCAGGTGCAATACTCCTCCTCTCCTGTCTGGTTTTCCATAGAAGCGTGTGTACGTGTGGAAATAAGACAAAAACACCTCGCGTCTCGGAGAAATATAAAGTAAAAGGCGTAAAGTACAAGGCGGGAAGAAATAAAGAAAACACAAATGAGGCCAGAGAAATGAAGAAAGAAGGCACAAATGAGCAAAGTTAAAGATGCCTTTAAAGACAGCAACGTTCCCCTTCCCTCGTCGCTTTCACAAAGGCTGTAATTTCTCCCGCCATCAGACCAGACAAAAAATATGTGCAGTGGTCCACGTGCTGGCCTCCAGCCAACCAGGCAAAGCCAAAGCCACTATTTTGCTGTTGCTCACTTTCTTTTTTTTTTTTCCTGCTTGTTTGCCTCAAAAGCAGGTTGCCGATTCCAGGGGCTGGAAATTAGATTGGCTTGATCGTGGTGCATACGCAAGCAGCATGTATAAGCAGTTTGCCAGGCCTTTTCTCCCCTTTTTTCCTTTGTCTCTTTGGCTACGTTTCTAATTCACATTGCCAAAGCTCTTTTTCTATTTTATCTTATAAACCAATCTGCTGTTTGCATTGGGCTCCTCGGCTTCTTGACTGTCTACTATATAATCTGCAAATCCGCAACTAGCCAAACATGCCACAGCTTAAACCAGGAGAAATCAGTATGGGAACCACCATTATGGCGGTTCAATTCGATGGCGGAGTAGTGCTCGGTGCCGATTCACGCACATCTAGTGGCACATACGTTTCCAATCGCGTTTCAGACAAGCTCACAAAGGTGCATGACCGGATCTACTGCTGCCGCTCTGGATCCGCTGCAGACACACAGGCGGTTGCGGACGTGGTGAAATACCACCTTGCGCTGTACACTGCCCAACATGGCGAGGAGCCTACTGTCAAGGTTGCCGCGTCTCTGTTCCAGCAGATTTGCTACGATAACAAAGACAATCTGATGGCGGGAATCATTGTTGCTGGATGGGACAAGGTCGATGGTGCTTCGGTGTATGAAATCCCCTTAGGTGGTTCCATACACAAGCTCCCCTTTACATTGGCCGGTTCAGGATCCACCTTTATTTATGGGTACTGCGACAAATTGTTCCGCCCAGACATGACCAAGGACGAGTGTATTGAGTTTGTAAAGAACTCTGTGTCTCTGGCAATCTCGAGAGATGGGTCTTCGGGTGGCGTTATTCGCGTAGCAGCTATAACCGAGGACGGCGTTGAAAGACAGGTTGTGCATGGAAACAATCTACCGCAACAATTCCTTGGGTGAACACACCGTGCTGTGCCTTTTTTCTTATCTTTTCAAGTGGTGTGCCTTTGCATTTCCTTTATTCGTATTGTTTAAAATTAAATCATTTTATAAATGTGCTTTTATTTTTTACAGCTTTGCAAATACTAAAGGGGTTTGCAATAAAATAGTAGGGTGCATCAAGATAGAACTTTTGAAGAAGAAGAAAAAGGATAACAGAGTATACCACACATGATCATTAAATTGGCCGTATTTATGAATCCAAAATCCATTTGATATTATCAACCAGAGTGCAATATCTGGCACATGTCGATTAGTCATTGTTGTGCTAAAAAGCTATACTAGAGACATGGTTTATAGCTTTTGGTAGTGCAGTTTATTAGCCATAAACATTATAGAACTCTCGCCAAGTAAATATTAACATTGTTTAGTAAGCTGTTTATCTTATTGCATACTTGACAATGTATCTAATGGTTGTCGAGACCCACATATAATCAAAAAATGTGGCAACAAAAAATATGACCTTCTTGTGGATCCGTGACTTTAATTGCGTGTATAAGAGCTAATTAGTTAATATCTAGCAAGCATTGATGAGTCTTTATAGGCAATTGTGTATCTGCGTCACAGAAAATATGCCCATGCTGAAAATGATGCCATGTGGATGCTCTACAATACACAGATCATGTATCGATTCAGCAATACATCATATGGCTACCAACACACTAACAAAAGTTGCAAAAAAACACATTTACCCACCTTGCCACAGGTATTTTAAAGTATTTCATTTTTAATAATCACTCATTTGAAGAGGGGTTTTAGCTGGGTAAGCAACCGCCTTATTATTAAAATTACTTGCTTGTTTAGACACTGGGTAGATAAAAATAATAATATGCTTGGTAATTTTCCATACACAATGCACTTTTTCACTTATTTTCTCAGAAAAATATGGACAGAAAATCCCAATTGGCCATTGTTTTATTTTGCGTAATAATTTTGCAGCTCGTCCATGAATCCCAGATCCGACATTAATAATGAGAGTAGATCACACAGCTGTCGCTTTGTTTTCTCAGTTTTTTATCGGATTCAAACGCTTTGAAGGATGAAATGACTTTTATTCTCTGTTTTTTATTTGGCACAGTCTACATAAATCGTAGCAGTGTGCAGCTCCTGCACACTCAAAAGAGAAACTTGCATTAGAGCACTTTGTACAACTGGTAGGACAAAAAGAGATGGCATTGTTGATACAAGTAGATGTTTTCTTATTCATAAAAAAACACTACATATTATTTCGCAAAGTAATGCTACTCTGTAATCTTTTCTTGCCTGCTGGCAAATAAGCAACCTTTTAACCATCCACTTTAGAGTTGGGGAAGTGGCAAATTTTACATTCATAGTTCATACTTGCATTGCACAAGATGTTTACAAGGATCTATCTTTGTGAAAGACACGTTTGCCAAAAAAACACCAGAAACGACTTCTTTCAAATATATGTGAATATAGGCATATTTTTAAAGCCGCCTTGTTTTGATCCAGCGGTAGTAGCACACTCCACAACAATTCCCGTCTTTCCTATAATATATTGAATTTTCATCTCGGGCGTATTGTGCTAATCTATTGACAATACCGAACAAACCACCGAATATATTGTATTACCATGTCGTGGTGACCTATTTGTTCCAGCATTTTTCATTCTGCACCACAGACAACGAATAGCAGGTCTGGTAATCGGGTTGTTATCTTTGGCTTAATACTGGACATCGTCTGCGGATGACATTTCTTGCAATGCCCAAAAAAACATTCGGAGAATAGAATAGAGATTACGCATACCCATGAAAGTAAAATTGAGAATGTGCACCACTCGCCACGAACTTGCTTTGTATGCATGTTCTCTGAATCAAATGAAAAGCAACTCTGGAAGAAGCACAGGGCGGACAATAGACTAGACAATGGTGCGAAACAGCAGGTGTAAAATAAAACAGAGATGAGGCCAGCAAAATAGCTGACCACCAGGTGGCAGTGAGGCCGTGCATCGCTTACATGGCATTGTCAATGTTATATGTCGTGGTGGTCGCCTACTTACACTCGCTCTTTCAAACAGATGCCAACTATTCCTATCACCGTTGCTGCTCTCACCTCTCCCCACCCACCCGCCGCCACCACAGGATGGAACAACAATAACAGACAAGAACAGCCTCCTTTTCGACACAATCGAGTCTATCCGATATCCGCGCCCTGCTGCCATGCGTACGTGTCTTCCTTCTCGTTATGTCTACCCAACCCAAGTAAGCAGCAAGGAGCGACCAAAGGAAAAGAGGAAGGGGGTGGGTTGAACGGGGTGTGTGGACGGCATGGCTAACTCCTTTCGCCCCTCTCCCCTTTCTCCTCCTCCTTCGTCACCGCGACGTTTGTCATTTTCCCTATTTCAAGTGCGTGACCATACAAAAAAAAAGAGAAACTGCCGCTCGCTATTCTATCTTGCCTTCTCATCCGGGCTCACCAGCCTGGTGACTTGTTTGAGATAAACCTGTCAGCACTTGGGCCTACCACACCCATCAACACTTGAAATATGTTGCTGAACACGCCGCTTGCAATTGTTCGGCAAGTATAAATATAGGAAGACCCAACATCCAGGGAGAAATATTACTGCCACCGGAACACAACACAAGAAATCATAATAACAACAGTCCAGTTTGCCTATAATCACCGTGAATACACTACTCATTTCTCTCCCCTTTTTCGTTTGGAGCATTCTGGGCAACGCCTGTCTATTCTGCTCTGCCAACTCTTTGCTCTGTGGTACACAGCTCGTCATTGCATTTGCTCTCTCGCTCATATCACTTTATATCTGTTTGTGAGCCATCTTCATTCTTGCAGAACATTGTGTTGTGCACGCGTCTTCCATTCGACTTTGTTTAAAGCTGGCATATTCTGATTCTGAGATCCATCTTGTCTTTTTTTCATATTCCTCTTGTCATCGCAAACTTTACGTGCTTCTTAAAACAAGCCACTGTTGGTTTGCATCTACTGCATACTCGCTCTCTTCTCTTCTTCTGGGCTCTGGTCTGGCATTTCCTTATATTTGAAATCAGGCTTCTCGCATAAGCGCAACTGCAGCGTCCCCAGTAACCCCTGCAGCAAGAAGGAAAAGCACCCTAGCAATAGCAGAAATGGTAGACTCGCGAACCCTCGGAATCACAAAATACCAGGTGTTTTGCACTGTTCTGGCGGCTATCGGCAGCTTCAACTTTGGGTGGAACATCGGCACAGTCAACATCCCAGGCGACGTGCTCCAGAACTGCGTCACAGGGCACAAGTACTATGGGCGCTTTCCATCGTGCATAGGCGTCTCATCGGGAGTTGTATGGGGGATCATCGTCGGATGCTTTGCACTTGGCGCTCTCCTCGGGGCCATCATCTCCAACCCGGTCATCGACAGAAAGGGATACAAGTTCACGCTCTCATGGTTTGCACTTCTCAATGTGGTTGGAGCGCTACTTCTTTCACTGACCACAAAGATCCCGCAGTTCATCATTGGGCGCATCGTGGTCGGTGTTGCAGCTGGCGCTGCCAACAACGCGCTGTCGACCTATGTGTCGGATATCACCACTCCGCGTGCGCGCAACGTTTTGAGCGGCGTTGTGCAATTTGCATGCAACTTTGGAATCATGCTGGACAACGCCTGCGCTCTGGGTCTGGCGCCACCACCGCGCTGGCGTATTCTGTTTGCACTGACTGGCGTTTTCGGCCTCATTAACTTTGTCCTGTTCCCCTTTGCAAGCGAGTCGCCCAAATGGCTCGTCTCCAAGGGCAAGTATGAGGACGCACGCAACGCCCTGGCAAAGTTTCGCAAGGGCGCAGATGTCGATGCCGAGTTTAACGACATTGTGCGCATCCACCAGGAAAACAACGCGCAAACCGAGGATGTCAACGTGTACCAGGTTCTTCGCGGAGACACACCGCACAACTTGCGGCATCAGCTGCTGTGCGTGGCTTCGCTTATGTTCTTCCAGCAGCTGTGCGGCATCAACGCCGTCATCTTCTACTCGACGCAAATTATCAATAAGTCGACCAAGGACGATCCTGCCGACATTCCTACGCTGGCCCAGATCCTGACGTGGGTCATCTCCATGGTTGCGCTTATTTTCACGTTCATTGGCATGGTTCTTGGCGGGTATTTTGGTCGCCGTCCTTTGCTGATGTTTTCGCATGTCACGATGGCGCTCTTCTCTGCAATTCTTGTCGCTGGGTCCGTTAAAGACATCACGGCGCTGGTTGTAACCATGGTGTTCCTTTTCAACGCATTCTTCAACCTTGGGGTTGGCCCTATTCCTTGGGCGACCGCTGGCGAAATGACGCCGCGCTACGCAATGACTGCCATGTCGGCGATCGGCACAGGAATCGGCTATACATTCACCTTTGTCATTGGCGTTATCTTCCCGCCTATGCAGGATGCATGGGAGAACTACACGTTTTTCTTCTTCGTGGCGTGGAATCTTGCTGCCGTGGCCTTTGTGTTCTTGTTTGTTCCCGAAACCAAGGACCGGCCGATCGAAGACACCGTCAAGGTCCACTCGTGCGGCATCCACTTTGTTGTTGGCAAAAAGTGGAAGGTCGACGCTGTCAAAAACAACGACACGATGGTGGCCCCTGCCAATGCATAACCGCCCTTCCGTGGATTTTATTTATTCATGACAATATCGTAATTTTAATTTAACCTTTTGTTGCTAATCTTCCTAAACTTTATTATTGAATGCGCAGCCACGTACATGTGCCAATTTATTGATTGTGGGGGGGTGTCAAGATGTAAAGAAATATTCTCGGAATTTTAATAGTACTATTTTGTTTCTTCCAACAAGTTTACATAAAATAGAACAAATGGTGGGTGGGATTTTGTGCTGGTAAACTACACGTGGCGTACGTGTCCTTCAATTATTTCTACTCTTTTAGTCTCAGCATGACTCTCCCCATTGTGTGTGGAGTAAAGTATATATTATCGCTAACTAAATGTTGCCGCGTTGTTCAAGAATTGTACTACTCCCCCTCCTTTTTCGGTTGCTAAGTGTACAAACCATCTTTTTTTGCACACGCACGCGTATGCTGAATGTTTTTGGCATTCCAGTTCCTTTCGAAATTATTCTACTTTATTTCAAGAGATAGTATAGAGTCAGGTTTGGAATTTGGGATATCTCTTGTTATATTTTTCTCTATATTTTATTTTCTACATGGGCTTGTGATACTTTTATTCTCATTTTCATTTTCATTATTACTATTACTATTGTTGCTGTTGCTGTTGCTGTTGCTTTTGTTATTCACAGGCGCTCTAGATATAGACTGCCTTGCTTAGTGTCCTCTGCTATACGGTTTTAAGGATAAAGAAAGAGCCACATATACAAATCCTGTTCTCCACCTCTCTTGCTCTCTGGCATGCCCGTCGACTCACGAACGCTGGGCGTCACGCCCTTCCAGGCGTACTGCGCAGGGCTTGCCGCAATTGGTAGCTTCAATTTTGGATGGAATATTGGATCGGTCAACATCCCAGGCGACGTGCTCCAGAACTGCGTCACCGGACGCAAATACTACGGGCCATTCCCATCGTGCATTTTTGTGGGCTCAAACACAGTGTGGGGCATAGTGGTTGGAAGCTATGCGCTTGGCGCGTTTGGCGGCGCTGTCATCTCTAACCCAGTCATCGATCGGATGGGATACAAGTTCACGCTCTCGTGGTTTGCGCTGCTAAACGTGGCAGGCGCGCTGCTTCTTTCGCTGACCACAAAGATCCCGCAGTTCATCATTGGACGTATCCTTGTTGGCGTTGCAGCCGGCGCTGCCAACAACGCTCTGTCGACCTACGTGTCGGATATTACCACCCCGCGCGCACGCACTATCATGGGCGGGATGGTGCAGCTGGCGTGCAACTTGGGCATCATGGTTGACAACGCATGTGCATTGGGACTAGCGCCGCCGCCGCGCTGGCGCATCCTGTTCTCCATCACCGGCGCACTGGGGCTGCTCAACTTTATTCTGTTCCCGTTTGCCAAGGAGTCGCCCAAATGGCTCATCTCAAAGGGCCGCCATGAGGAGGCGCGCGAGTCGTTGCAGTGCTTCCGCAAAGGAACGTACATCGACGATGAGTTTGACGAGATGGTTCGAATCGACCGGATCAACAAGGAGCGCACTGACGACGTCAATGTTATCCAGCTGATGCGCGGAGACACTCCTGACAATCTGCGACACCAGCTGCTGTGTGTGTCGTCATTGCTGTTCTTCCAGCAGTTCAGCGGCATCAACGCCGTCATCTTCTACTCCACGTCCATCATCAACAAGTCGACCGGCGGAAACCCTGCTAATATCCCAACGCTTGCGCAGATCTTGTCGTTTCTTATCTCCGTCGCTGCCTTTGTTTTCACCTTCTTTGGTATGCTTGTCGGCGCTTACGTCGGACGTCGGAAGCTGCTGATCTTCTCGCACATGATGATGGCCATCTTCTCCGGAATCATCGTGCCAGGAAGCGTGCGTAATGTTGCTGCACTTGTCGTCGTCGCCGTCTTCTGCTTCAATGCCTTCTTTAATGTCGGCGTCGGCCCCATCCCCTGGGCCACTGCTAGCGAAATGACGCCCCGCTACGCCATGACCGCCATGTCTGGCATCGGCACCGGTATCGGCTACATCAGCACCTTTGCCATCGGTGTCATCTTCCCGCCACTCAACAACTGGTGGGGGAACTACACCTTTCTGTTCTTCCTGGTATGGAACGTCATCGCTGCGCTTTTTGTCTATTTCCTTGTTCCAGAGACCAGGGACCGCCCTATCGAGGAGACCGTCAGGCTACACTCCTGCGGCATCCATTTGGTCCTGGGAAGCAAGTGGGAGACCGAACCCGTCACCAAGTTGGCCGATGTCGGCGATGAGGGAATTCCCTCCGCAGCTCCGTCATTGCTTGCCGACGAACCCGTCCCCTCATTGCTTGCCGACGAACCCGTCCCCTCATTGCTTGCCGACGAACCCGTCCCCTCATTGCTTGCCGATGAACCGCCCAAGCTCTGACTTTTCTCTTTTCGCTCACCCTTTGTTTTTTCATTATATTTCGTGCAATAAATGACAACGCATGTCGTTGGTTAGGGTTCATATAACAACGCAACAATAATGACAAGAAAGGAAATTCTATTTAAATACAAGCCTGTCTATCTCTTCATCACAAGCCCCTGTGCTATCGCTATGCGTTTCTTTACAAATGCCGCCCACTCGTACGAAACCTGGATATCCCCGCTTGCCTTCCACACATTTGCCTTTATTGTGGCAAGCGTCTGTCTAGGCCTCAATTTCACGTCCTTGCTGAAGAGATCCAGATAGAGCTCCGGCCGCCCCACGTATTCGGAACCGCCGTCGCCTCCTTTGTTTGCCGTGCAGCTTCGCCAGAAAACCATGTCGTTCAGCGCAAGTCGCTCCTCTTCCGAAACCACCTCACCTGCTCGTGTGAACAGGCCAATGTAAGGGTTGCCGCTGCCCTCTGCGGTACCTTCGTCGCCGATCGCCCTCTTCTCGTATGCCATCAAACATGCATCAACAGCGTTTACGTAGTTCAGCGCCGGCTGCTGCATCAAAGGAAGCCCGATCTTATCGACCACATATATGGCAAGCTTGCGCGCACGCAACATGCCATTAGCAACCAGCCGCGCATTGGGATTTGGAAAGGCAGGCAATGTGGATCCCTGCAATGGACTCAGCACAAACGAGACTTTTGCCGGCTCCTGGTACGACGCAGGCAATCTATTGAATAGCAGAAAGTCAGTCAGCCATGCCGGCATGCACATTTCAAATGTCAGAAGCGGGTCATCAGTAATGCGAAACACGGACATCGAGTTCCTCTGCTGCTCCGACGACCCGGCAATAAACTCTATACCATTGCGATATATCGAGTAGGGCTCAGATGCTTCGGGATGGTCCTGACAGATCTGCACTACCACATCGCGAGAAAGTGGAAGACGCGGACACACGATCGGCGAGTAAAGCTGCTCCCATGGTGCTGATTTGCCCTGCATCAGCGCAAGTGTGCGCTCGGTATCCGTAGGGAGCCGTGGACCTGCCCATTCGGCAAACTCACCGCGCTCAGGCCTTTTTAGAGCTGTTGGCGCACCAGAAGATGCTCCTTGAGCACTGTTGCCATTTGATGCCTTCAATCCATTCACTCGGGTGTCAGGTATGCTGTTGGATCTGCCGGCAGTTGGGAGAGGCGGATAAAGTAACCCGTTGCCGTTCCCATTGCTATTCACACTGCCGCTGCTAGTGATCGCTAGAGCAGCCTTGTTGCTGCCGGCAGAGGCATTCGCATGCGTCGATCCACCACTCTTTTGCTTGCGTATACGCATAGAAAGTAGTCTGTTCATAAACTTTCCAGTAGATCCACTGCTATCTGCCGATTCGCCATCCTCGCCTTTGCCCAAAGTCTGTTGTTGCTGCTGTTGTTGTTGTTGCTGAACCATTGCGCCTTGTGGTGTGCCAGGAGCTGTATCGATAGAGACGTTGTGTTGGTGCCGGGGCTGTGCGGGCGCGCCTATTTTAAGCTTTGCATCTGCATTCTCATGGCCTGTGCTCGCTCCATGGCCGCTCTTACCGACCGTTTCCGTATTATTGCCGCTGCTGCTGTTGCTGCTGTTGCTGCTGTCACCACTGTCCTTGCGTCCATTACTAGTCGAATAACCATGTGCTCGGTTTGGCCACCCTTGAGAAGAAGGTATGCCATTTGCGGATCTTGCAGAGTGCGGTGCTTCTATGATTTTCGGCACTGGTTGAACCTGAAGGCTACCAATGCCTATTTCATCCGTACTGTTTACAAGCTGCGACGCAATCGCCGGGAACCGCGGTTGCTTCTGCTGTTGCTGCTGTCGTTGCATCTCACTGATTCCAATATCCGAGCTTGATGAGTGGAGAGCCGGTGCACTGGGCGTATTTGGACTGGCGCTAGCAAGTGCTGGCAATCGCGTCGTCGACATGTATGTGCTTGAAGATCTTGTCACACCTGGAGCCATCATCTTTTGAGCCCCACTTGCCGAACACGGCGACTGGTTTGGCTGGTATTCTGCTTTCACAGATACTACCTCGGCTGTTGGAACCTGGACTGCCCAGTAGTTAAGCTGGGCTGCATCGTGCGCAGATAATGCCCCGCGCTTGACTCTGGCACGAGCATAGTTCAAAAACAGGCGCTTGAGCATCCACTGGCCAATGTTTACACGCTCATGGTCGCCCATTGCCTTGATGGCCTCCGGTGTTATCTCGTCAATCTCGTCCACATGAACCTCAGCACTCCACACGCTACTGTCGTCGAGACGCACGGTCAGTGCACCAATGCGTGTGTCCACTCGACACCAAGTGTTCACTGACTCTGGATTTGCCGACAGAATGCTATCGATTTTATCAAAATCCTTGCCAAAGATACCATTAAACTTTGTGCTGGTTTGAGCCTCCTCTTCTGTTGCGGGAAATTCATAGACCTGGTGACACAGCATGATATCCCAGAGCGATACTCGTCCCTGTGTGTCTTGAGCCAGCACCTGGCGCTTGTTAGGGAGAATCTTGTGCCTATGTAGTCCATGCTTTCCGTGGATGGTTTCATCAGGTTTGCTGCGCACTGGAATAATTTCCTGCTCTTCGTTCAAGTTCCTTTGCACATCCGAAGGCCCTCTTGCATGTCCCCGGGTGTGCTGTGGACGGTGCAATAATGAGAGTGGTGCTCCACTAGCAGCAGCAGCAGCAGAAGGATCTGACGGGGATGTTGTTGGATTAGCACCTATCAACGAAGAAAGAGGCAGCGGAGAGTCAGTGACCGAGGCGCTGTCATCATCAGTCCCAGAACGCCTTTCGATCGTGTCGCATTCCAAAACAAGACCGGATGTCTTTCCAGAACCAGGATGTAACTGGGCTTTGGCTCCTTTTTTGCTTAGAACCGCCGAGATGGATCCAATGGCATTGTCATTGTTATGATCTGCCGATCGCGAGCGCACATGACGAAGGTTGTGGTACGCTGATGAGCGAGCGCTGTCAATGGAAACCATATCAGATCCGCTGTTGGTTGCGGACATCCTTGCATCTTCAAACAGATCCTCATTATCAGACTCCCTGATGACGCTGCGCCGTGCTTGCTCAGCCTGAATCGCCTTTAACACAGGCGATGCGGTATTTCGAAGCGAAAGGTTGTACGGCGCCGTTTGAGAAAGCGAGCATCTCGTACATGCTGGATGGTCCACCGTGTGGTTGCGGCGGTGCAAGCCCGCAGTGCTTTTCGTTGCTGGTTCGCTTTGACAATAGTGGTGCTGGCCTGGCATGGCAGCGCGGTGTCCGTTGGTCAGTACTAGGCTGTTGTCGTCAAAAATAAACGACTGTAGCGGTTCGATCAGTGAATTCCGCGTCACGCTACCAAACTCGTCAGAGTCTGATGTGCTGCACTCGGTGTCTGCAATACCTTCTGGACTCCGTGCACTGGCGTGCGCAGAGTCTATGTTGTTGTCTCCGATATCAAAAGATGCAGATGGGCTCTTTCCAGGAATAGGTTGGGCCTGGACGGCTGCTGATTCCCTGTGGTGCTGGCAGCCTATGGAGGCGCCACGCTGGCGAACCACGGGCAGCTTTCGAATACTGACATCCGTCCATCGATTCAGCGCCGGGCCCTTCGTTGCAGTCCAGATATAAGCGTCGTCTGCAGCAACAAGCTTAACCACACCGTGGGACTCCTTGGCAACTGCGACACACACAACGCCGGTGCCAGCCAAAGCGTCTTCAAGAGCAGAAGGCGACGCTTCGTGACGTACCATTAGCGGTATTGTTGTTTTTGCTGCGGCGGCTATTGCTGTTGTTGTGGCTGTCGACCATGGTGCGGGAGCCAGTGACGTGCGACGAGTCGGGGGCCCTTCTTCGGAATGCATGCCGGCACCAATTGTCTTTGCCATCAGACCATCGCGGCTGGCAGAGTAGAATGTCTGGAAGCGCGGATGCGTCGAGTGCAGCGACCACACGGAGTTGCTGTGGTGCGAGTACGTAGACAAGCAACGGCGCATCCGCATGCTCCAGAGTTTGACTGTGGTGTCGGACGATCCGGAGAGCACGAGCTCGGAGTCGGTAGAAAGAAGAACGGAGCGGATGTGGTCCGTGTGGCCTGATAAGGTTGTCAACTGCTTGGCAGCCCGCGTGTCCCAGATGCGGATAAACTTCTCAGGAGACCCCGACACAACCAGCGTGCCCTGCGGATTGCACGCAAGGGCATACACCGACAATGACGTGGATGTGTCGCCAAGCTCCTGGAGCGCATAGATTGGCGAGTCGCTTGGCCTGCCCTCGCCAATGTCCCAGAGCTTGATCTTCCTGTCAAGCCCGCCGCTGATGACCATCTGCCGATGCTCGCTGTATGCAAGCGCCTTGACGTAGTCCAGATGCGAGCCTATGATGGACGGACGGGAGCTGGATCCAAGCGGGGACCATGCCCGCACCGTCAGATCCGAGGATGCGGAGACAACGGTTCGCGATCCATTCACCAGCACAATGTCGTTGACCCAGTCACTATGCATGGCATGCGACGCGAGAAGGCTTGTTTTCGGACTGATGGCTCGCGACTTGTGTCTGTCGATTGCCCATCCGGCGGCAGAAGCGCTGGCTATATAGTCGTTGCTGTGTGTGCTGTCACCGTTCTCTGTGGGGGCTCTGGCGCGCTTAAGAGGAAGGTTTAGGCCCCATGCTTTGACCACGCCATCGCGGCCTCCCGAGAACAGGAGCCCTCCGCATGCAGAAGTTCCCTCCGAGGCTGCTGTGGGTGCTGTGCTGCTCAGGTGAAGGGCGAGGGCATTGACGCCAAGGACATGACCATCCGAATTTGCGGAGCCATTTGCCGAGCTTTCAGGCAGAGGGATAGTATATGCGATAGAGCGTTTTGGAGCGCGCTTTGGGTGGCTGCGCTCGGGGGCGGGGGCAAACATGCCGGGGTCAACCGACCCGTAGTCGTAGGCGTAGCGGTGGGGTCGGTTTTCTTTGGCGCGCACATAGTTTAGAGGAGCAACAAACGGCATAGCCATTGTGGCTAATTAGTGTGCTAGCAACAACGTGCTGAACAAGAGACGGATAAGCAAAGAACGGGGGAGGTCAAGTAAATAGAACAAGGTGAAGGAAAATGAAAGAAGAAATAAGACAGTGTCGGACGATATTCCTTTTGTTCCAAACAAAAAAATAACAAAAGAGCTGAAGAGAGAAGGGGAGAGAGTTTTAGAACACTAAGAAGATGCCTAGTGAGTATGAGGGAGAGCTAGCGCAGTGCTGTGGTAGCCGCCAACCCTTTTCTCCTGTTTTGAGCAGTAGATATTTAGTAGCTGCAATGGCGCTATAAAAGGAAGGAGGCTGGATATGTTGAGGAAACGAGTGGGTTTGTAATGGTAATAATAGTACAGATAAAATATATAAAAGAAACAGCAAAGAGCAACAAC
The DNA here is from genome assembly GCA_027578915.1 of Coemansia sp. RSA 1200. Taxonomy (NCBI): domain Eukaryota; kingdom Fungi; phylum Kickxellomycota; class Kickxellomycetes; order Kickxellales; family Kickxellaceae; genus Coemansia; species Coemansia sp. RSA 1200. Next base: position 20,875 of record JANBTT010000112.1, on the reverse strand, counting down.
AAAGTTGAAGAGAGTTGTTCCGCGTGTCTAGTCAACAGCACCTTTTGAATACTTGCTTGACGGCATGTACGATAAATGAGGTACAAAGGAAGCTACAGATTAGAAAGAAAGAAAGGTACTGTGCAAATGAAAAATGGGAACAGCAGCGCAAAACTCGCCATTAGCGTGGAAAAATTAGGAATTAGAAAACCTGTGAGAATAATGCACAAAGCGGGCCTTTTGGGAACCTCTCACTCATATTTTAATTTTATTCTGACCTTGGGCCTTATCTGTCCGATTTTTTCCACTTTGTTGTGAGTAAACCAGGTCTTGTTAATAAGTGCACCTTAATGGATAGTCAATTTGGAAGCCAAAAATTGACAGATACATCAACATTTAATACGTGCCTGTGACGCAAAAAAACAATACCTCTACTAGCTGAAATGTGTGCTTTTCTGGTGGCTGGCATGATAGCCGAGAACATTTATTCAGCCGTCCATGAAAAAAAAGATAAAATGATGGATGGAGTGGCAAGAAACCCCCCCCCCCCGATTACTTTATTATGCTAAAAAAGCAAAATACATAATTTCCATCTCTTCTTTGTCTTTGTTTGGCGGCCAAGAGAAAATGCATAAATTAATGGCCTGGAACTGGAACGAGGAGAGGATGGATACACGGATCTAGTGGATATTCGTTAAATGCACAGGAGACACGAGGAGCTGAAAAGGGAAGACGTGTTGCGCTTTCTTTTCCTCCATCAAAAAGAGCAAATAAAGAATTGCCAAATTAGGCTCCGCAGATGGATATGAGAGGGGGGCATTTGTGAAAATGCTATGGCGGAACATGTCAGTCGTCAGATTGCCCCCAGCTTGTCGCTCGATCTGCGTGGGCTTGATTTGGTTTTGAGTAGACGCTTTTGCAATTGTGAAATTGCGCAAGGCGAGAGATTATATTACAGTGGGGAGGAAGGTATGGAGACACAGCAATTCCACAAAGCTTCTGGGCGTTATCATTGTTGGCGCTGCTGCTGCTGTTGTTGCTGTTGTTGCTGCTTGTAAACAGGCACATGCAAACGCCATCCATGTGACCGCCTCAGATATGCAGAATTACTGAATGCAAAAAAGTCGCTGCACCATTTGTTTACATGGTAATTCCATTAACATTTGTGCTGGCTGACCATGTATCGTCTGCATGCTCTTGGTGGTTCTAAGGTTTGTTCGGAGCCACATGGACCCACTCCAACGCGCGAATGATCCCCACGTAGTGGCAAACGGCTGCTACTACGACAAGAACATGAAAGATCTGGTGCGAGTGCAGCAGCACATTGTGCTTTCCCGGACGATACCGCTCGGGGATTTTGAATGCATAAATGAGTGTGCCGGTAACATACACCATGCCCATGGCAACCACGTACCATAGCGAAAGTCTGTTGACGGCGCCCGAGTATCCGCTCAGCACAGCGCCATGGACAAGCGGCACAAGCCCAGACGCAGCTATGGCCATGAATATCACTGGCCGCAGAAAGGCGCGCTGCGGACTTTCTGCGCGTCCAAACACTGACGCTGCGACGCCAAGGACACCAACGGCCACAAACATCACCATGTAGCCGATGAGTATCCCCTGCGAGTGCACGAATCCGTAGTACCCTACAGGCACAAACGACCCGACAATCAGCGTCAGGATGCCGATAAAGTCACAACGTAGGGCGCGGAAGTGCTTGCGCTGCGAGTGGCACGACAGCGTGTGGAATGCAACCGAAGCGGCCAGGCAGAAGAGAACCGTGAAGATATACGTGTACACCACTAGGTAGTCGGCTGCTTCTGGTGCGACATGCGTGCTGTCGGGCAAAAGCCTTCCAACGGCGCTTGGTATTATGACTGGTCCTGTCACCAGCGCCAGCACCAAAAACACGACTAGCCCGACCAGATGCGTCATTATGTTCCCAAGCTCCGAATGGACGTACCCCCATGACTTGAGGCACTCGCAATACGAGAAGCTGAGCGGGCGGTACGCATCCCATATGTAGTCCTCAACCATGTACTCAGGAATCTGGAACACCGACATCAGAGGACGACGACCAGTGTCTGTCTGCGTGTCCACTATGTACGCGTGCGTCTGCTTGCTGTCCTTTTGCGAGTCGCCGATGGTCGAGCTATCATCGCTGTGGATTTCGAGCCTATTGCATGCCGGCTCCTGGCAGATCGGCGCCTTTGTGCCTGGATATGGCTTATGATCACACGCCACATCAAAACAGTTGACCGCACAATCGGCCTTCTCCCCGCCACTGCTGGTGTTGCAGATGTGGCTGCAGCGGCAGCACCTGCAGAAGAGGCGGGTATGCGTGTGGCAATCGCACGATCTGCGACGGAAGCAGTCCTCTGCGCTCTGACGCCTTTGAGCGGGCCACCGCAGTCCTATGGATGGAGGCACAACATAGCTGCCCAAGTCACCAAGCCATGTAGACAGCGCTGGGAGGTGTCTGGAGGGTGTGCTTGTAACCCACGACCGCACTCTGCGCAGCGTGTGTCCGCCCTGCCATGTGCCGCGTGTCTCGGCGCCAATTGCTCCGGCGTCTCTCCAGTCCCCAATGTCAGACAGCGGCGGAGATATCGATAGCGATGTCAACGAATTGGCTGGATATAATATGACTGTTGCTGCACGATGTCTTTTTTTGTCGAGCTCCATGATATTCCTTTCCCTGTTTTTCTTTCTCCGAAAGTGAGTGTGAGTGCTTCAGCTGTTACAAGACAGAGCCAGTGTAAGAAAAGCAATTAGTAAGACTGCCTAATTGTAAAATAATGGTGGTGGTTTTCTGTAGATGGATTATTAGGCTATATAACATGGGCATTGGAAAGCGCAGTGGAGGAAAGGAAGAAAGAGAGAGAGCGAGAGAAGAAAAGTATGAGAATGTGATAAAAACAAAAAAGGCAGAAAAACGATGAAAGAAATGTGGAGAAGAATAAAGTGGTGTTATTCTTTTGCCAGTGCTAATGAGACTTTTGGTGTGCGGCAGATTGTTTTATTTTAACAATAACAACCGCAAAACGACGGCAACAACACTGACAGCACTAGCAGCACTAGCAACCGATCAGCTTCGATAGAGTGAAGTGAGATTATCTGTGCGGTGCCAGTCGTTAGCTAAAATATTGGTGTGGTTACTGGGAGAGAACAAAGCTGCAGGAAGATAAACAGAAAAGCGCTTTTTTATTTCTGCTTTGCTTCTATTGTGCTAGAAAGGATAAACAGCACCAACAACAAAAGCAACAGCAACAGCAACAGCCCGCTAGTCTGGCTGTAAAAAGAAGTAAAATACTGAATCTTCCAATGGAAGGTTGGCGTGTGGACAAAGGACATTCTTTTGTTGAGCAGGAAATAAAATACACCGGACCACTCCACTCCACCTACTGTAGTAACTCGCTTTCCAACATGTAATTGGAGTAAAGCAAGCCCAGCAGACGGAGGATTGACATTCCTAGCAAAATGTAGTCCAGGAATAGCTCGTGTGTGTGCCGTGCCGCCTGTGCATACCAAATAAGGCCTCAAGTCCGTCTGCGTGGGTTGCTCCTTTATTCTGTAGGTTTTCCGCAGATAGTCCGTGGCCGTCGTTCGCCGGCTGCGTAGAGGCTTGGAGGGAGGGCTTTCTTTTGTGGCTGCGATGGTCCCTGCAACAGCAAGTCTAATTACCTCGCATTATCATGCGGAAGCCACACGCAATATCCGCATAGTCTCCAGACCACATCTAGATGCAGCAACAACAAAAAACAAGATTTGGAGAGAGTTTTGATCATTATTTTTTTCCTCTTTGGACTGGCATAGAATCAGACAGCGCAAAAGGCAATGCCGGTCGTGTGGGTCCAGCGCAGAGCACGAACAACGCCAATGTAGTGGCAGGCGGCGGCAATGACGACAAACACGTGGAAGATCTGGTGCGAGTGCAGCCAGTAGTCAAAGCGGCCGGGCCACCAGCGCTCGGGCACACGCGCGCCGTAGATGGCGGCACCCAGAATGTACATGGCGCCCATGGCCAGCATGTATGGCGCCTGAACGGCATTCAGCATGTATTCCCAGCCAAAGAGTAGGTACGCGTGAATGGCGGGAATCACGCCGGAGAGTCCGAGCGCAACAAAGGTGGCGGCGCGGAATGGGCGGTAGTCGGGCGCGGCAAAGCGCGGCGCAACAACCACCACGACGGCCAGCGCGCCCAGCGCAAAGATCAGCGCCAGATAGAACAGCTTCAGACGCGGGTGGCAGTAGAACATGTAGCAGAACACCGGCACGCATGACCCGACTATCAACAGCACGATGCCCACGTAGTCGCACTTGTTGTATGTGCGCTGCACACGGTGCGAGTGGCACGTGACCGTGTGGTACAGCGCCGATACGCCCATGCATCCGACCGCACCGCCCAGGAACGCGTACAGCGTTGTGATGTCGCGCCAGTCGATCGTGGCAAACTCCGCCAGCAGCGCCTGCGCTGGCAGTGCACACAGAACCGCAAACGCTAGTGCTCCGACAAGATGCGTCATTATGTTGCCTGTCTCGTTGTGCATGTAGAACCATGACGCAAAGCACTTGCGGAACGAGTTTGTTGGATGCCGGTACCCGCTCAGGATGAACTGGTTGTCGCGCATCCACTCTGGCAGCTCGTCCCACACAAGGTGTCTGCGCGCCGCCTGCCGCTTTTTGCTGTCTGATCCAGCAAGATCCGCAGCGCTGGCGGCTCGCTCGTGGGTGGCCACAGCCCCAGGCGTGGTGCGTCGGTGAACGGCCATGTCAGTTGTTTTGTTGGTAGAATAGAAGGCGAGCGTGAAGCGAAAAGTAAATGATGAAATAATGAAAGAGAGAAGGACAAGACGGAGAGGCAGGGCGGTGGCGAACAATCAGCCGTGCGAGGAGGCGAAACCGTGCATGTGGAGGTTTGGGCGCTTTTGGGGCCATTTCAGGCTCTTGGAACAAAAGCTGGTGTTTTTCCAGCATAAAAGGCTGGCGATTGAGTTAGATTAATTTTTTTCTGGCGAATCAAGGCCGATGCAGCGCCGTTGTCTGGGCGCCAGTGGAAACCAAGCAAGACTGAAAAGATCAGTCCGTCAAAAAGAACAAAAATACATTTTCTTGTTGGAAATCACTTCTGCATCCGAAATTAAGCGAAAGGCAATGGAATCAATCTGTTTCCGACTTTTCTGCGGACTTCTTTTTACTTTTACTTTTTATTTTTGAGCGGTGTGCTTGTGAAAGAGGCGTTTTGTTGCTGGTGCTGCTGCTTTTGGCTGCTAACGAACCAAAAAAAGCTCTGCTGCGTCTTTATGGAGACTGTCTTTTTGGGGAAATGTGTTTTTTTCCTTTCCGTCTGAGCAACCACACCAATTCAATTCCCTTCTTCTCAGGAGCGAGGAAGAAAGGGGTTTCTGGGGAGACGCTACTGCTCTTTCTCTCCTTGGGTGGCTCTTTTCCGCTCTTCCTCTTCTCCAAGACACACTTGCTAAATCTTTCTCGCTTTTGCCATTGCCTGTTGATAAAGAGGGGCTTGTCCACGATCAGCAAGTAGCTTCTGTTCTGTTCTGGCCGCCAACCGCTAGACTCCATTTTCTCTTCTTTCGTTTGTATCTGTTTTGGTGTCAGGCTTTATCTTGCCTTTTTCTTTTTTTTTTTTTTCCTTGTATTCTTAATCACACTCACACACGTCCTGTGCTTGGTCTCCTAGCTGTATGTGCCCCCGCTGAGACGCGCGCATACACTGTGTACAATAAATAGTAGCCGCTTCTTAAGCTCTTAGCTTTTCTTCCTCTGGCAAAAGCAGCCCCATCTTTCTCATATATAGCATACCACTTCTTCCCGCAATGGCCTCAACAGCTACCTCAACAGCTGTGGCCTCGCAGCAGCAGCAGCAGCGGAGACCCTCTGTACGCACAGCAGCCGCGGCCTTTTCCTGCTCTGACAAGTGCGACGAAGCAGACAGCTCCAACCAGGACGACGCCAAGGAATGCAAGCGGACGGTTGCCTACTACCGGCCGCTGCTTGGACCCGGGCATCCCAAATACACAACAACCATCGACGATGTGCCAGACTTCCTCCGCGACACATACATCGTCAGCGGATACCGGCGCCTGTGCTACTCGTACACGGCGTGCATCCGGTCGATGAGGTATGTGCACAACGAGTCGGGAAATGTGCTGACGCATCTCGCGTCGCTTGTGATCTTCATGGGTCTGGCGCTCAGCACCTATTACAACATGCTGCCAACCGCAATGTCTCCCGGACGCGCATCGTGGTGCGACTACGCCGTGCTCTACGGCTACATCTTCAGCGCATGCGTGTGCTTTGCGTTGTCGACGATGTTCCACACGTTCTCGTGTCACTCGCACAACCACCACATCGCCTGGCTAAAGTGCGACTTTGTTGGAATCCTGGTGCTGATCCTGGGGTCGTGGCTGCCAGGCCTCTACTACGGCTACTTTGAGTCGCGTCTGCTGATGCTCTTCTACATGGGTATGGTGTCGGCGCTCTTTGTCGCTGGCGTCGTTGTCAGCATCTCGCCGCATCTGCAGAAGCCGCAACTGCGCTGGCTGCGTCCTATCGTGTTTGTGAGCATCGCCTTCTCGGGAATCATCCCCGTCTCACACCACATCGTCGTCCACGGCATTGCTGCCTCTGCGCGCTCCATCGGTCTGTACCACTTGCTCGGCATGGGCGGCTTCTACGTGCTGGGCACTCTGCTCTACGCATTCAACATCCCCGAGCGCTGGTACCCTGGCCTGTTTGACATTGTCGGAAACTCCCACCAGCTGTTCCACTGCCTTGTGTTTATTGCTGCGCTGACGCACTACTACGGCATTGTCCAGGCCTTCAAGTGGCACCACAGCGCTCAGTCGGTTGTCTGACGCCAGGAAGAAGATTCGGAAAAGCCACCCGCTTGCTCCTTGACCGTTCGGCCATTCTGCAGACCGCCGCCGCCTGAATACATGGTGCAAACCTTGGAATTCTCTTTTTCCTTTTGTTAAGCAATCTATCAACTTTAAAGAACAGATGAACGAAATGTGTGTTTAGGACGGCTCTTTGGCAGTCAAGCTTGGTTTATGATAAGACACGACATGGAGTGAAAATGGCAAAGTGCTTGCTAGAAAAGGCTATTTGCATGGATGTAATAAAGCTGGCGTCGGATCGCTGTACACGCCACGCTTGTTCCGCGGCTATAGTGGGAGGAGGAGGAGCTTTATTCCTGGAAACAGGGCGGCGTGGCTGCAGGCCTCTTTGCGTTTTCGACAAAAACACGGATCTTTGCTGAATCCTTCACTCGGTTGGCCTCTATTCCGCTGGACACATCCACGCCCCAGGGCTGACCAATATCCACAGCCTGCACAACATTCTCGGGCGTCAGTCCGCCTGCCATGAGGAACGGGATCCCCCTGTCTGCCAGCTTGCGCGCGATGTTCCAGTCAAAGCTCACGCCCCTTCCGCCCTGCTGCGCTGTTCCCGCAACCTTTGTGTCCAGGAGAATCAGCGAGTGGCATTGCTGCTTCAGCATGTCACCATCAGCTCCCGCACTCGCGTCCACCGAGAACGACGCGTCCACATGGAACACCTTGATCACTGGCACCGGGATCAGCCGCGCCATCTCAGGCGCTTCCGTTCCGTGCAGCTGCACCAGATCCAGCGGCACCTCGCGCGCAATCTGCGCAATGTGCTCGGCCGTCTGGTTCTGAAACACTCCAGCCAGCAGCGGCCGCCCAGCCGCCCGTCTCCGCTGCAACACTCGGTTAGCGCACTCTGTGAAGTACTCTGCCGCATCCAGGTCCTCTGCGTCGACGGGCAGCGCCAGTGGTGCCTGTTCCGATGTCTCTACTACTGTAGACGATGCGTCTGTCGCCTTCTTTTTGCTTTCCACTGTCTGGGCAATTGCTTTGGCTGTTTCCATGTCGATTAGCCGTGGCGAGGGCGCAAATATCATCCCAATTATGTCTGCCTCTGCCAAGACTGCTGCTTCTGCTGCCTCCACCGTGCCAATGCCGCACACCTTTGCAACAACCGGCTGTGGCCTACGCCCTTCCTTCTCTTGTGTGCCATCTGTGTTGTTGTTGTTGTTGTTGTTGTTGTTGTTGTTGTTGTTGTTGTTGTTGTTGTTGTTGTTGTTGTGCATTTCGGCCTTCTACTGTTGCGGTCTACTAACAAGTACAAAATATTAAGAATGCCAAATAAGAGGAAAAAGAGAATGAGGAAGGATTGGCGGCATACATTCCTAAAAATGGGATGAAAGCTTATTGATCAAATAAAAGAAAAGATAAATCTCTCTTACTGGATTAGTCACTGTCAACGTGGAAGATGTCACCGTTGACAGCTTCCACGCTTTCAAATGTGTCAAAAGGCAGGCTGACAAAGTACCACCCATGCATGATGGCTCTGTCTTCAAGAGGAATTCCGTGGTCAACACACTCATCCCTAACCAGCTTACTCATGCACACATACGCTGTGTGCGCGCCTTTACTTCTGCGCGAGTGCTGGAAGGAAAAGTACACCCGCAGGATGTTTACCTCAAAGATACACTGTGCCGGCGTGCGTGGAATCTCGTAGGCATCATCATCATGCGCAGTGCCCGTCTGTGCATCCCAAACCACGATGTCCTCCCACTGTATCCCTGTCACATCCTGCAGATGCATCTTCAGATCCTTTATTGTATGTATGTCACAGGCATTGAAAGCTCCAATTTTCATAAGAAACGCTCCCTTGCTTCTTAGTTCAATGGAGCGGGATACCTTGTCCATCTCTTTCTTATATAACAATTATGTGGGATCTCTAATGTTTATGTGATGCTTTCTGTGGTTATATACCTTTATGTTGTGGGATATCATCTAGACAAGCAAATGAATGAATGGAGGAATGGATAAATGACTGAATATATGGATGAACAAAAGAGTTGCCTGCTGCTTGTTGGTTGTCGCAAAAAGGGTAAATAAGTGCCTTTTGACAGAACACGTTCATGTTTCTGAAAAGTGCACAATCCTCAGCTGAACAAATTTGCCACAGGATCCCGAGCCACCTGGTATTTTGTGACTTTACTCCTGTCCGCAGTCAAACCTCCCATCTATACGACAAAAAGAGAAAGAATGGAAGAAGCCATATGCGTGTGACCGACAAGCCCTGGCTTCACAGTCAGCAGTTTGTTCTTTGTGGTATCAGCATATATGCCAAAAGATAAAGACATTTGACATGTATCGTTGTTGCTGTTTTATTTGTTATAATGGCAGCAAGATTCCATATATGGTGTTATTGCGAGATAAATAAAAAACGACATTTGAAAAAATGAATCGTGTTAGTTGTTGTTGGTGCTGTTGATGCGACGAATGAGAGTGATACCGGTTCCTATGGGCAACATGATAGCCTCGCAGCGTGAGTCCTTGCGTATATACTCGTTAAATTCATGGATACCTTTGCCAAACTCTGGCGTTTCGGGGTAAGACCCAAAGGGAACATCCAGGGGCTTTGCGTCGTCTGACACGGGTGCTGGAATGTTGATGAACGGAGTGACACAGTCAAACGCAGTGTTGTCGGCAATTATAATGCCATTATCCGAAAGAAGGTTCTTTTCCATAACAGTGTCATAGTACTGTCTGTACGAGAGCTTGTCAGCATCAAGGAACACAATATCAAACTGCTGGCCCTCAAGCTTTGCGAGGTTCTCGCGGGCATCGCCCACAATCACCTCAATATAGTCCTCAACGCCGGCATCAGCAAAGTTGCTACGCGCAACATTAGCATACTTTTCGCTGATATCCAATCCAATAACAGGCTTTCTGTCAGTGGCGGTAGGCTTGATTCCATTACGCTTGAGGGCGTTTGCAAAAAAGATGGTTGAGCTCCCAGTGAAGGTACCAATCTCCAGAATGCGCTTGGCATTGACAAGTCCCACCAAAAAGTTCTGGATCACTCCTTGGTACTGAGAGACAGCCATCTTTGCGACAAATGGGTTGGTAAGGGCAATTGTGTCCTCAAACACCTTGGGAATTGTCGGTGGAATTGACTGGGTCGAGAGGTTTGGATTGACTGATACGCTGGCCGCGTAGTACGTGCGCAGCTCTTGGCTTGACGCATTCTCAAGCTCCTTCTTGGTGGGGATATGGAACGATTCGAATGACATGTTTGGCGTGGATTGACTTGGCTTGACACTGGGCAAATAAAGAATACTTGTACGCTGCTTTTGCTGCTGTTTCTGTTGATGGTGAGAGTCGTGTTGGTGGTGTAAAGAAAATGCTAATGTGGTGAAGGCCAAGACTCAAATGGAAGCTCTTAAATACTTCCATCTCAGTCCTGCAAAAAATGCCAAGACCAGAAAGTATCAAGCCAAAGCGGACGAGGGAAGCTGTGGATTTTCTAATCTGATGGCTGCAGAAAAAGAGGGACTTATGCAACTACTCAACCTTGCTAGTTTGCGTTTGTGCATCGCTGTTTTTGCATATCATATCGTAGCAATTGTGTGTGTCGTTTGCATTGTTAGCCACAAGATTCTTTGGCGGATTAGTTGGTGCTGGTCTTGCGTTGCAGAGGACAAAGCTGAAGACGGAATTCAAGTGAGAGTGCCTCCAAAAGGAACACTTACCGCATTGCAAATGAAGTGTTCCACCCAGCGCAAAAAAGACTATGCTTGACTCAAATCTGGGATAGAGCCGATTTTCCTGGCAAAAACACGGTGTGGCAGGATGATTCCGTCTACTGTATTTCTGTATCCATGAGCCCGAGTAGCAATAGTTAGCCACTTTACCTTTCTACATCTTCTATGAAAACGGAAATTCAGCAAAGAAAATATTGGATATATGTATCAACAACCCTTTAACGCCTACTACAAAACATACAGGAAATGTTTTGATAATATAAATAAGAAAGAAAGAAAAAAGATAATGAAGAAAAGAAAATATATCTGCTTACACCTCTAGTTTTTGCTGGACAATGGCGGATGGCCCATCAGCAGTGCCTGCTCCCAGTCAAGCTCAACATCCTCATCCATGTTCTCAACTCCTGCAGCCAGCATCATCTTTCTGGTGGTTGAATCGCACAGATTGCCGATCTCTGGATGGTCTTTGTTGTAGCTCTCGAGTGGTGACCAGGTCGACAAGAAATGGCGTAACTTCTGCCAGTTGACCTTAAAGTCGATGACATTTGACTCTGAAGGCACTTGTGTAGGATATTCCTGCGATGGAGAAAGGTCTAGAACGCGCGGATAGGATTCGCGTTGGATACCGACCCAGCCGTTCTTTGCCATCTCCTTGTGGTGCTCCAAGTATCCCTCAACCAGGGTCTCACGTCCCTTCTCCCAGTACGGGCCGAGCATATCCTTGCCCAAAGCATAGTCTTTGAGAATAGCATCGCACTGCGGGTATTTGCTGAAATGTGCCATTCCTGTGTATCCGAATATTGCCAGAGTGCCCGTTGGTTTCAGCACACGCTTGGCTTCGGCAAAGAACTCTGGAATGTTAAACCAGTGAGCACCTGTGGCAACGGTAATCACATCCACAGAGTTGTCCTTTAGAAACGAAAGCTTCTCTGCTGGAGATTGCACATATTGAATGCGCTCGCTTCCACCCTTTGAGCGGGCTTTCTCAAGCATGTCATTGGAAATGTCAGTGCCAATCACCTTGGAGAAATAGCGTGGTAGATCACGTGCAAGGATGCCGGTGCCTGTTGCAATATCGACGGCAAGCTCAGTCTGAGCGTCTGGGTTAGACTTCTTGTGGAAATCAACTATGGCGTCAATAAGGCTTGGCTTGTAGTTCGGGCGATTGTCCTGGTAGTTAGTAGACTCATATACGGGTATGCCTCTCCAAGCCATATTGAGTAATAAGGGTTGCAACAATAAAAGATAGCCACAAGATACAAGAAAATATATAAATGTGAACAAGCAAGCTGTCTCCTCAATAAAGAAGAACAAAAATACAATAGAAAAGCGTTTTAAATAATCCAATCCTTCCTTGTCTGGAGGAGGGGAATGTGAGAGAAGATGAAAAGGTGTTCTGCAGCAGATCTAGAGCAAGAGATATGCTAAATAGAATTTTCTGGGGGTTATATGTAAAAAGATAAAGAGCTATGCTGGCCGGCGCGGAATGGAAGGTGGCACTTGCAATCTGTATTCAATGTCCGAGTAAAGTTGTCGTGTGCTTGTGATTTTTAATTCCAAATATTGTTCTACACAGCTCCAAACACGCGTCTTTTATATCCACAACAACCAAGCTAGGACGTACTTTTGCTGAACCTCTCTGCACTTACTTTGTACCATGTGCTGCTTATGACTCATTCGGACATCCGTGCTGCAACATGCTTTATTTGTGTACGTGATTACGCATTCTTCTAGATATCGAACATCCTGGATAAAGTATTTGCCAGCATTAAACCGTACTATATAGCCCTTCCATGGCTGTAACTGAAGACAATGCTTTCCTAATCTCAAGAGATGGTATTATGGATAGCGATAAGCTTTGTGACTCACAGTAGAACAGAAGTAAATGTACACCCTTACACAAGGAAATAGATAATTATTGAAATAATATTGCTATTTTTTAATTTATTTTTATCAAATTCCCAAGCTCTTTATTACATATGCACTGTCTCTAGTTTAGTATTCATACTTCCATAAGCCATATACACAAGTAAAACATGCCAAATTAGATCTTTGATTTAGAATACAAGTTAGAAGTACTGCAAATGGGTTATTTGGTAATCCCGCATATTTAATAACACAGATTACACTGGGTCTTTATCTGATCAACTGCTTCTCAAGTTCTCTCTTGTAAATAGTCTTTTTTCTCACGAGTATACAAGTCAGTCTTCACATCCAGTCCCCCCAAAAGCACACTTGGAAGCGAGTACATTAAACGAATATGTGACTGCTATCGCTCATACCTTTGTAATCCCAAATATAAGATATGTATTGAGAGAGACATTTCAAAACAAGCATGAGGAGGATCTTTAGACATATTCGGCTTGCTCAAACGGTGACCATCCAGCAGACTTCTCTTTTCCTCTTGCAGCTGTCGCCCTCACTCTCTACACGATTTTTTGAATATAAAAAAGTGCGCATAAATGGAGTCAGTCTGCAGATAAGCACATCATGACATGCACCAGCAAGACGGGGCTGGAGAATGCTGTCATTTTCCTTCCGCTCATTCCAAAAAGGCAATAGAAGACAATGTAGCAGCAGACCATACAAACGAGGAAGTAAAAAGTGATCCTACTCGGGGAATTATTCTAGAATATCACCCCTTATATGGCTTGCAACATTGTAACATAGTATCAGGGCAGAATGTGAGAGGACAGTGAAGGGAGTCAACATCAGAAAAAGCATCCAAGTAAAAACAAATGCCAAAAACAGAGCAGACGTCTGGAAATTGAGTTGGAATTCTACGAAGACTAAAATTCAAAATGATAATAACTCGCATTGTGGAAAAAAGAAAGGAAAACGATATAAAAGGAACAAAGCACCTTGCACTTGTGGAATTTTTTCCTATGACTGGAGGATTTTCTTTGGAACCAAAAATGCAAGTGTTGGAAAGTCTTGGCATTTCCACATCTGCTTTGCGCAATGAATTTTTCAAGCTAGCTTACATGTGTGTCGTTTGCGTTGCAACACACGTCAAAAGAGCCACATAAACAAAGTCTTTTCGCAAAATACACAAAGTGGTAGGAATCTCGCACGAAAAAAGAAGGTGTTCGACTAGTTGATACATCCTGTCCGCTGTGCGGTGGCTATTATGCAGTAACAACACTCAAAAACTCACAAGGACACAGCAACATCCCAGCCACCCGAGAGAGGATGACTGCTGCTATTTTTCTTTTATTCTTATTTTTCTGGTCCTGCCAATGAAATTAGTCTGTGGCCGGCATCCAATGAAGAAGAGCTCATATCTCCTCTCTCCTCTTCTTAGCATTAAAAATGGTTTGCAACAGCAGCAAACTCAAGGTGTTGCTTGATGACGATGCTGTTACTGTCTAATGTGCCAGCCAACCATAAAAGCTTGATGGGAGGCAACACTTTTGGTTTCCTCTGACTTTGCACAGGCTTGGGGAAGGCAATCAGCCAAACAACACATCATCCGCCGCTTTATTATCATTATGTCCCTTTCTTCCATCGAAACTTCTATGGAGCTTCCATTATTCTCCTGAGGGCTTTCTTTTTTGTGCAGTCTTTGCCTCCACTCCCCTCTTTTTTTGTCTTTCCGTTCTCTCAACATTGTTCGCTGTCTTTGATAGCAGTTGCTTGAAGGACAGGATGTGTGTGTGCTTAGTGGCCTTCTTTTTTCTTTTTCTTTTTCTTTTTCTTTTTTCCTTTATAAACAATGGTCTACCTTGTCTGGTGCGAGCCTCTCCCATGTATAGTTGACGATACGCTTTCTCCCCTTATCATTTCTCTCTCTCTTTTTCAGTGAAAGGACTGACTGCTACTTACGCTGCTTTATTTACCTGCCCCTTATCGTTCTTGACCTTTCTTTTATTCTGTGAATTCCCCACCACCAGCTCAGCACAATACAGCACTAGCACATTCAGTTTTCCTTCATTTTCCCGCTCAACCAAACTGTTCCTTGCACGCATCGCATCGTGAAGCAACATCAACATCAACAGCAGCAACAGTAGTAGTTAGTACGCCTTGGCTAACACAGCCACAAATAGAAAGCACTTTCAGTACTGCCGCTTGCGTCCACACATATAGGTAAATATCCTAATTTCCAGCACAAAACCGTACATACGGCGTCATCAGTAACTGACGTCAAGAAAAGGCTTTGTAATCCTCTATAGTATCACACTTCATGTTCACATTTGCCGCTACTATTGAGCCATTGTCGTATCTCCTGAATCTTTATTTTCATTCATCATTCTTTTAAGGATCTTTCATATCCCATGCAAGATAGCTATTACCTTTCACCCCGCATTTTAAAATACTTTGGTCCTTTTATTTGTTTTCTCCATGAGGACCATATAACTTGTCTCAACCCTGCAATTGCCTCCCCCGCTTCCTTCTGCTAATTGACTTGTGTGAATGTATACATACTCTTGAGTCGCCAAAGAGTATTATTTGTGTGCGATTTTCATGTCTTTTTTTGATCTTTGGTCTGTATGAAAAACACAACAAAAAATTGCAGTGTATGTCAGCAGTGTTGCACACAAGGACCCACGATTCATTTGTACTAAACCGCATTTGTTCTTTATTGGCTTTTTGTTGATAGAGTCCTGAATATAAGATGAACGCAGACATGAGCACAACACCAGAAACTGCCGTTGCAGCTATCGCCGACAGTTTGAGTCCAGAGGATAATGAGAAGCATGCGATTGCTACGGTTTCTGTCGACGAATTCACCGCAGAGGGGCTTTCAAAGATGGTTGCTGACAAAGACATACAAGCCTTGCAAAGCTTCGGTGGCACCACGGGACTATTGGAAAAACTCAATGTTAACTCTGACATTGGAATTGTACCATCCAGCCCAACCGCACCAGAAAAAACACCAGGGTCGCTAGAGTTCAGAGGTACAAAAAAGCTCTCCAAAACAAAATCGAGAACAGGAGAGCTGGCAAGAGAGGTTGCTGCGGTACAAGACGATGCGTCTCTCACCTGGCTAGCCGAGTTCGAGAATGATCGCAAACTGTATAGCGATCGGGTTGAAAAGTTTGGCGTCAACATTCTGCCACCCGCCAAATCCCGGTCGTTTATTAGTCTTGTTTGGGAAGCATTGCATGACAAGATGCTTATTCTGCTTATCGTTGCTGCAATTGTGTCGCTTGCCATTGGTATCTATCAAGATGTGCGCGTAACAGGAGATGCGGTTGAGGACGGCCAGGATGTACATTGGGTCGAGGGCTTTGCAATTATTGTTGCCATCTCCGTCGTTACCCTGGTTGCATCGATCAACGACTACCAAAAGGAGAAGCAGTTCCGCAAGCTCAATGCCAAGAAAAACGATCGCAGGGTCCGCGTTACACGCAATGGCTTGGAGCATCTGGTTTCTACCAACTGCATTTTTGTAGGCGATATCCTCTACATTGAACCTGGTGACATTCTGTGTGCTGACGCTGTTGTTGTTTCGTCGTCCAACCTCCAATGCGACGAAAGCTCAATTACCGGTGAGAGCGATGCAATAAAGAAAAGCCGTCTTGAGGATGCGGAGAGGCTGAATGCCGAGCGCAAGATGCGGCGGAAACGTCGAAGGGTGGAGCTACGCAACAAGAGGAATGAGCAACGAGCATACACTCACCGCCTAGCATCGAGCAAAATCGAGGAAATTGAGGCCATTGAGCCTGAGAACCAGTCTGGCGCAGATGCCGATGAGTCGACCGATGGCGAGGATGAGGACGCTGTAAAGACAACTATGGAACCCAAGGAGAAAGAGACAGCTATCGACGATAAGCAGGCAGTGCTTCCAAAACACCAGATCCCAATTGGTGGGGAGAGGTGCACAAAGCCTAGCTCGAGTAAAAAGGTCGATTCGTTTCTTCTTTCGGGAAGCCGTGTTACCGAGGGCGTTGGAAGCTGTGTTGTTGTTGCAGTTGGCGAAAACTCGTTTTATGGTCGCACACTTATGTCTTTGCGGTCCAAGAATGAGCCGACTCCCCTCCAGACCAAACTCAATGGCATTGCAGGGCTAATTGCCAAGCTTGGTGGTGCTGCTGGTTTGCTCATGTTTATTGTCCTGATCATCAAATACGCGGTGCAGCTGGGTCGCAACGAAACCAGCCGGGATGCAACCAGTGTCGCAGACAGCGTGGTGCGCATCATTGTTTCCGCTGTCACTGTCGTTGTCGTTGCTGTTCCCGAAGGCCTTCCGCTTGCAGTTACATTGGCTTTGGCCGTTGCGACGGTTAGGATGCTCAAGGACAACTGCCTGGTGCGTGTGCTGGCATCGTGCGAGACGATGGGCAATGCAACCACGATTTGCTCAGACAAGACAGGCACGCTGACGCAAAACCGCATGACGGTCGTCGCCGGCTGCCTTGGCGACCAATACCAATTCAGCTCTTATCCGCCCGGCGCCTCGGAGGAACAGCGCCGCAATGCAAAGCGCCCGCCAGCAGATGGGCTGGTTACCGACATGACTGGGCGTGCAGTTCCTCTGGAGAAGGCAGTGACTCCCACGCTGCTTGAAACCAGAACCCGCAGACAGCAGCGTCTGCGCACTCGCCGCCATAGGCAGCATCGCCGTCGCTTGAGTCGCTCAGGCACCCCAGAGTATGCGTCATCCAGCGCTCTGTCGCCCTTGTCAGATGTATCTCCTAGCTTTTCTGGCATCTCCGATTTGAGCGATTATAGCGATGATGAAGACCTTGTTGTTCCAACGGCCGAGCTGGGCGAAGAAGCGCCACAGGCCGTCATCAACCTTTGTCATGATGCGATTGCCGTAAACTCGGCTGCATTTATACCGGCTAAAGAGATTAGCAAGGACGATGCGGGCCCTGAAGACACTCTTTTGGGCAACGGCAAAAAGCAAGCAAAGCAGTCAATTTGGCGCAGAGCATTGCAACTAATCACTCGAAGGAAAAGTAAAGCTAACACCTCTAGCGAGGAAGCCCAAAGCGAGTCTGCGCCAAAGGCCTCGAGCGCCGATAGGTTCACCGGATCAAAGACGGAGATTGCTATGCTTTCTTGGTCAGAGACGCTTGGCGCGCCCGAGTACTCCCAGCTTCGCGACAAGGACGTTGACGAGCATGTGCAGGTGTGGCCCTTTAGCTCTGAGCGCAAGTCCATGAGCACCCTGGTCAAGATCAGACGCCGTGAGGATGGTAAGCCGGTTTGGCGCCTGTATGTTAAGGGGGCTCCAGAGATTGTCATTGAGAACTGCCGTTGGATTGTCGATGTGGATGGTGCATTCCAAGCCCAGGACCGCGATGAGATTCTTAACGGACGTAAGGGTCTGATGCCGCCTCCGGACAGCAACATTGCTGACGTAGATTATAGTGACGACGATAGCGACAATATCCCTAATGGTAGCCCCCGTGCAGGCATTCCGCAGATTAACCTTGATCTCGACTGCGATGACAATGGTGAGAATGGTGAGAGGGAAGGCAGCAGGACTATTGAGCCCGTGGGTGCGCCCTATCTTAGCGCCCATTACACCGGATCACGCAATGCTGGCTCTGACACTACTGAGGTCAACGAGGATGTGATGCTCTCTGCAAGCTTTCCAGGAGACTTTTCGCATAATCCGGCAGTTCCGGTGCTTTCTTTGGACGACGAGACCCTATACGATCTTCGACGCACTGTCTCCGACTATGCATCGCGCGCTCTGCGCACTATTGCCGTTGCTTACAGAGACTTTGATTCGATTGAAAAGGCACAGCTGGCGCAAGTAGAGTCTGACGCCAATTGGCAAAAGTCGTCAGGGCTTGTGTGTCTGGGCATTTTTGCAATTGAAGACCCGCTGCGCGAGGGCGTTACGGATGCGGTGCGTAGATGCCAGAATGCCGGCATTATCGTGCGCATGGTTACGGGCGACAACGTGCTTACCGCTCGTGCAATTGCGACACAGTGTGGCATATTCACGCCAGGGATGGGCGGCATAGTTCTCGAAGGACCAAAATTCCGCCGGCTGTCTCCCGAGCAGATGGAGTTTATTGTTCCGCGTCTACAGGTGCTTGCGCGCTCATCGCCCGAGGATAAGCGTATGCTGGTTGAGTGGCTGCGAACGCATGGCGAGGTCGTGTCCGTGACTGGCGATGGAACAAACGATGGGCCGGCTTTGAAAGCTGCCAATGTTGGATTCAGCATGGGGATTGCTGGGACTGAGGTTGCAAAAGAGGCATCATCCATCGTGCTTATGGACGATAACTTTACCTCGATTGTACGTGCCTGTTTGTGGGGCCGCACCGTGAACGATGCCGTCAAAAAGTTCTTGCAGTTCCAGCTGACTGTCAACGTCACCGCTGTGTTGATTGCGTTCATCTCGTCTGTTGTGGATGAGGAGGAAAAGTCGGTGTTTACCGCCATCCAGCTGCTATGGATTAACCTGATTATGGACACGTTTGCGGCGCTTGCCCTGGCAACGGATCCGCCAGGCAATAATCTGCTTGATCGGTACCCGGAGAAACAGAACTCACCGCTCATTACATTCACTATGTGGAAGCACATCATTGGGCAGTCCATTCTCCAGGTCGTTGTTTGTTTCTTGACTCTGTATGCCGCCGATGACATTTTCAATCTGCATACGGTAACCAGTACACGGGACATGACTGTGTTGCGCACGCTGGTGTTCAACACTTTTGCATGGATGCAGATATTCAACGAGTTCAACTGCCGTGTGCTACACAACGAGATGAACTGTTTCAGAGGCATCCACAGGAATATGTTTTTCATTGGCATTGTTTTAATCTCTGCCCTCGGCCAGGTGATTATCGTGCAATGGGGCGGTATTGCCTTCCAGACCACTGCTTTGGGAGGCAAGTACTGGGCATTCTCGATTGTCGGTGGGTTGCTTTCGCTTCCTGTGGGACTGATCCTTAGACTGATTCCAGATGAGATGATCTGGTGGATGATGCCTTTCGTCACCCAGGACGTGTACAAGAAGCCGCAAAACATCGAATGGCAGCCACCTGCCCAAAACTTACGCAACAGGCTTGTCAATGGCGAGGAGTTGAGGCTCTACCACGGCGATGCCAAACGCTCCGATAGTGATGACGACATGGGTGCTGGGCAAGAAAGCGGAATAAAGATGTCGATGCACAGGCTTGGTGCAAGTATAAGGTCATTTGGAAGACGCAAGTCTAACGCAGGAGATACCGAGCAAAGATCAGATGTCCGTGTGCCTGATGCTGCTGCTGCTACTGGAACTACGAACAACGATGTCGATAACTCCGCCACAATGAGACAGGAGCAGCAGCCGCAACCGAATATGGGTCTTAATGTCAGTAACACCAACAGTGTAGCTGGAGCCGTAGGTGGATACTTTGGCGCCAGTAAGAATGTGTCAAAGAAAACTAGCGCCAGTGGTCTCTTGTCGCGCAAACGTAGCGGTTCAGGTGATGGCAAATCCAAAAACATTATTGCGGCGGCAATGGTGCCGTCGATGGTGGCCAGCAGTATTGCTATTGGGATGTCGACAAGTGCCATGCCACCAAACAATATGACCATTGAGGCCATGGTGGATAAGGAACTGGAAACCCGGGATAATACACAGCCATCTAGTCCAACAAGAAAACAGTAGGACTAGCAAAGTGTAGCAGTTATTCAGAATTGCCATTAGATGATTGTTGCATTTGCTAATGTATATATTTTGGTTTCTTTTTTTGCTTGTGCTGTTACGGGGCTCATTTAAACATCTAGGTTTAATCTGATGGAAAATAACCAGGCAATTACCAATTTTGCATGTTATGGCGTGATAACTATTAATATTTTCATTATAAAATAATTTTCGTATTTATTAAGTTATAGGTAATTTAAATGTAAAAGACATTCCAGAATGAAGTTGAAATACATGATCCATAACCGGGGGTGTTCCAAAACCCCGTCTATAGACTTAATAAATGTTCGGAGCTTATCGTATATCGGAATATCTGAATCCCTTATCGCATTGCGGATGCATGAGTTTTGCCAAATGATGTAGATTTTGCAGATGATTTTGTGGATTTTATTTTTGCCGTTGCTCCTACTGTAGCTGTTGTTCTGCGCCTTCTGCGCTTAATGACTGTGCGCTTCATGGAGATGGGGCGCACCTTGTTGTGGAGCTTGTAGTAGAGACCACAGGCATTGCAAATTACATTTCCCCGGACGTCGCGGCGCCAGAGCGGGGTGGATTCGGCTCCGCAGTTAAAGCACACAACGCCAGAGACGGAAGACTTTGGCGAAGCTGCAACGTCTGCTACAGGAAAATCAATATTGCTGTCAGCAGGAGGAGCAGGAGGAGCAGGAGGAGCAGTAGCAGAAAGCTGCGGGGGAGGC
>JANBTT010000111.1:0-50005 GCA_027578915.1 Coemansia sp. RSA 1200 | reverse complement strand
GGCGGAAACACTGTCTGTAACGCTTTTGACAAGGATGGTCTGAACATGAGCGACGCCAGCATAATAGACATCTTTGCTGGCTATGTCCACACGCTGATTGCTGCTGCAGTGGTTGACAGGCAAAAGAAGTCTGTGCTGCATCGCGATGTGTCGATGGGAAACCTCATGGTCAGCGATAATGGCTCCCCTTACGTTATTGACTGGGGGTGCGGACGTGTATGCACCGATGGCGAGGAGCCACGGTCGTCTGGCAAGCAGATGATCGGTACGGCGATATATATGGGCATCCGCATCCTCAACAACTGCGCAACAAGGTCGGTTGTGGACGACCTCGAGTCCTTATTCCTTGTCTTTTGTCACTGTCTGTGGGACAGATATGGCACAACTAACAACGACTATGCACATCTGTGGCTAGAGAGGGACATGTCTCATGTCAAGGATTCGCGCATGGGCTGGTTGGCCACCACAGACAACCTTATCAACCGTATGGGGTTCCCTGCAGATGGTTCGCCCAGGGCTCTTTGCACTCTTGCCATTGGGATGCATAGACTTTTATTCCCGAGCACATCTCCCGTCTACAGCTTTGATTCTGCTGGCAGCGATCCGCGAGTGAGTACTTTTGATGCAAAAGACTGGTTGCAGGTGTTTGCAACAGCGAGAGAACATTTGGGTGCTGATGCCAGTCTAAGGATGCCATGCCTTGCTGAGCTGCGCAATTATGTGCGAAAGAGCTCTGGACGTCGCATTTCGTTCATCATTCAGCCGACTATTCAACCATCCAAGGACAGCGTAGCTGAGGACAACCGACATGCTTCACTTGGAGGCGGTCCTGCAGTACTGTTGAATGAAAGTGATACTGGGAGCCACCCCGAATCGCCAACACCATCCGGTTCCAAGAAGCGGTCTCTTGGAAGTCTGTCTGGCCCTAGCAGCCCAAAAAGAAAACGCTAGACCATGTAGCGCCATGGCGACTGACTATTGCAATTAAAAAATTTAGTGACATAATATAGCTGTGTTAGTCTTTTACCTTTATCAAAACATGGATTGTGATGATGTTTTAATGATGTTTTTCTTTTTGTTTGTAAAGTATGAAAATGTTTAAAAATTAAAGTAAATTTATTTTGCACGTTTTCTCAATTGAAATCCCCAAACACTATTCCAAAAGTTTTATTAAATGTTACCATATGTTTTTAATGATCATTTTCTTGGCATCAGGTTGTCAATGCAATTCTGCAGATATGATGCATTCAGTTTGCAGACATGTCAATTTTTTTGCTAAAATACCATTTTGTCATCACAATAGCCATGACAACCACTCTTGTTTCCCTATTCCTTTATTTTTGAATAAATTTTATAAGCACACTTTCCTCCCCAATATGGTTCATATAAATGACCTAGATCCTGAAGTCCTCTACCGCATCCTCTGTCTGGCATCTGGTGAGCCAGTTAAAGATATTGATAAGTGGAAATTAAAGCTCACTTTGCTTCAGGTGTGTACCAAGTGGTGTGACTTGTTAAAACATTGTGTGTTTTCCCAAAGCTTTATTAGTGTTTATCCATTGGAAGCCAAAACCCAACCAAAAGTCAATATCAAAAATTGTGTATACTATTCTGACAATGAAATTGTTTGCAGATCCAACCTTGGTATAATTACTGGGCGCGATGAGTACAACTGTGACTGTGTGTCTGAGCTGATGGTTGAGGTTGGTTTTGATCTAGATATTAGTCAATATGGTTATGTTCTGAAGAAGCTTTTAACACTTGGTGTTGGATATTGGCTTAATCTTTCTTTGCTTGAATTTAGACATCACTTCTTCATTAAGCAGGAGGAATTCAAAGTGCCTGACCTGAATAAATTTTCAATGGCAATTTCATAGCACTTTCATAATTTTCGGAACAGTGTGCCAAATATAACAATTGAGGTTGTATAATTATAATAATAAAATACTGCCAATAGCATTTTTCATTCTTATTGGCCATTATGCACCCCGTGTCATAGGATTAAATCAACATAGTGTTGTTGGATATATATAGCCCATCCCCCCAGGATCCGATGTGGAATCCGGGTTGGCTTCCTTTAGTCATTTTCCAGTTATTCCAATATATCTCTTATATTATACCACATTTATAGTATCTGTTGTGTTGAAGAATAGAGGTATATGGTTTTAATGTTGAAAAACTAGAAGCATCCATCTCTTTTTATATGCCTGCCAACTGCAACGGACATTTTTTAATTATGTTATAGTCTATAGTCAAATAAAACAAGATACATTTCGGATATCCATGTGTCTACTTTCTAATTAAAAATAATATTGAGGAAATCTACTTGTATAGTTGTAGTGTATATAACAGTTTCAATTTTTGTAAACAGTGAAAAATTGGATATAGTGGTCATATTCACTGGTAAATTTCAATAATATGATAAAAAGATATTATACAGCAGTCTGATGATTTTTGTTATTTAAGTGTAATATCTGTGTTTTTTAACTATGTCACTAGTCTGGTATGCCACACTGCCAAAAGAGACTTAAATGACAGGGATAAAGAAAGAAATTCATTATTACAATTTTGCTTTTCCAGCGTTTGCTATTTGTTTACAAATGTTTAGGATGTTTTGCTGTTTAAGTAAACTTATTATTGATTGTAATGTTAAATAATCTAGATGCGTTAAAAACAAGTTAAAAACGGTGAAATATAATAACTAGTAAAAAAAACTTGCAGCCTCTAGTGAAATCTTGAGTTTAACATTGAAACAGCTCAGCTTTGGCATAGTAGGCAAAACATGCGAATACTCCACTGACATTTTTATAGAATCCAAACTCTCAACAAATTCATGGGCAATGCGAATAATGAACAAAGGCTTTGTTTATAAGACAACCAATTATTAGCCCCAGAGGGATTAACATTTATTTTCAACTAGTTTTGGCTAATTTGGTTTAGTACCAAAGAAGCCAAGGGCTTTTTGAATTATAGTTTCATTGCTACTTTCCTGAGGAGCTGGTTCAGAATCAATTAACTGTCCAACTCGATTAAACCCAAAATGACGGTTATTTTTAGGGGTTATCTTTCCACTAAGGAGCTTACCGTTTGGAAGGGGCGTTATTCAGGAGGTGGCCTTTTAACCATTTTAGTAGATTAAATATTATTTGTAAGCCTGAAGTGTATATACTTTTTCCAATATGCAAAAATGTGGTTGATGATGAAAGCTTGGAAAATTTTCGAATATTCCTGTCTGTCAACTACTACTAGTATTTCCTTTGCAAATATATAATATTTTACTAAAAGATTTGTAAAACAGACTTGAAGTTGTCCACATGCTTTCACTTTGTATGTGTAAAAAGAAGAAGGTTGGGGTTCATGTAGCCGTTCTCAACAGATGAATTGATAAGAATTCCAGCCGATAACTTGCTA
The DNA here is from genome assembly GCA_027578915.1 of Coemansia sp. RSA 1200. Lineage (NCBI taxonomy): Eukaryota > Fungi > Kickxellomycota > Kickxellomycetes > Kickxellales > Kickxellaceae > Coemansia > Coemansia sp. RSA 1200. Next base: position 46,594 of record JANBTT010000111.1, on the reverse strand, counting down.
ATCTCTAGCAATATTTAAATATTGAATTTAGTGCTAATATAGTTATTTCGTATTTCTAGTTGTAAAGTGAGTTTCTATGCTTACGAATCATTACTTATTCAGAAATATTTGCAAATCAAACCCATGTCTAAAGTTTCTGTGCTGCTATGCTCATTATCAATTACTTTGCGCTTTCCAAGTCTCTCCATGAGCACTTTGCTGTTATTATTCGCGGTGTCTGATAATTCAATCTTTAAGGCATCGGCTGGTATAAAGCATTGAGCACAATCCTGACAGAGTTCCTGCTCAAATTTACGCTTGAGAAGAAGAGAATTATCTGTAATGTCACTCTGGAATCCTGTAAATAAGCGTCCATAATAATTTCAATACAACATTCTCTTTTTTTGAATGTATGATAATAGAATTGGCTAATCGATGTTAACATTTGATGCTCATTATTATACGATTAATGAATAGGATTCGATTGCTATAGTTATATTATTCCTTGCGATAGAATCTTAGCAGATATAAATACTGCTGACATTCCAAGTTTCAATAGGTTTATGTAGAAATTTTTGAATATTTAGTTTATTAATATTTACTATTGTAAAAAGACTAATGCGTAGGTAGCTTTACAATATCTACATTTGAAAAGATGAGCTAACCGCCCGTTGATAAGTACAGGTCGCTCAACTAGGCTTGATAATAAAATTCGATTCTTTGATGCTAGCGAGGCCTCCATAGCAATATAACTCACGCCTTGCACTTTGTTGAAAACAAAAGATGTAGATAGTCTTTCGACATTGTAGAAATAGCCAAATTTCCTTGGTGGTAGAGACAAGAGATATCACAGTTGCTTCAGTCTAATCTTCATGGCTGTAATGAACCCACTCATCTTGATCAGTGTCATTGTATCAAATCGACCCAAGTTCGATACACTTGAGACTGTCTCGAGTGAACAAAAAAAGCGTAATAAGCGGATCCTGGAATAGAAATACTGGCACAAAAGCCCCAGTATGTTGATGTTTCCAGATATGCATTGCATATTCAGCAAGCCGTCCAAAAACCTTTTCTCTATTCAAACTTTGAAAAGTCGCAGACTAACACAAAATCTGAGCAGGGTTGAGCTAGTAGGTCCATAGAGGAGACAGCAAATAAATTAGCAGCAGTCATTTCGACCATACACGCAAAGTAAACGTAGCTGACGCCAACGGCCCGGGTTTCTTAATAGCTTTGTTTGGAATAGCTAAGGGTGAAGAAAGAACGCAAGGTGTATTCGCATGTTAACGGTCTGTCGAATCAAGAACGGCATGAAATCATAGAAAAAAAGAGCACATTTATCAACCAAAAATAAAGAAAAAAGAATAAGGTTTGTTTTAGAACCCATTCGTTTTTTTTGCTTTAGTTTTTTCTTTCGCTTTCTTACGCACTTTGGGTTTATTATCCTTAAAGAAAAATATTTTTTGTAGTAATTGGAATCCTCGTTGTCTTTTCATCTTTCACAACACAAGAAATCCTACCAAAAAGTAGCACAAAAGGCAACATTGAGTCGCAATAATGTCGGATTCGTTTTTTGGAGCTGGGTTTTCCAATGAATCCATTGCACGCGAGCGCGAGGCATACAGGTCTTCCAATCCCACTGACATGGATGCACAGCTCGAATCCATGGCACTTGGCAATAACAATCTAGGAGACAGACTGGATGAGGATCTGGATGTCTTCAACGACGAGACGTTTGATGGTGATATTGGCGAAATTGCAGGCAAGGAATTTGACTTTTTCCAATCCACCTCCAACAGCCAGGCACAATTATTCTCACAGCCGAACCAGCAGCAGCAACAGCAGTCTCAGCCGCAGCAGCAGTCTCAGCCGCAGCAGGGCAATTTGCCACAGTTGTTCCAGAAAATGGGTATACGCGTGCAAACGGCGTCTGCTCCTGTGTCTAATGGTCCATCTAGTGTATCCGGCAATATGACTTTGGCAAGTGCTGCGCTGTCCATGGAGCAGCGTATGCCCTTCTCCTTTGCCGAGCTGGAGTCTCAAGCTTTGCATAGGCAGGCGACCCCCGTACAGGCTCACCAACCATTTAGTAACGCTCCAGCCTTGCGCGAGAGACGTGCTGATCCAGAGGTTATTGCCCAACGCCGTGAAGAGAGGCTGCGCAAGCAGGAGGAGCTGTCGAGATACAACAATATGATGTCTCGACATGACAAGGACTACATTGTCAAAATCCAGGTCTCGCAGCTTCTCACAGACGACCCAGCGGCTGATGATTTCTACTGTCATATGTACCAGCTTTCTCGTGGAGCACTGTTTGGCCAAAGATCAATGCAATCGGACCAGCAGCAACAGCAACAGCCTGGAACTAGTGTTGCAGTTTCGTCGACAACGGCAGTGGCAACAGGATACTCATCAGCAGAGAATGTGTCTGGTCATGTACAGAATGCAAATGCAAGGCCTGGCGCTTCTGTTGAAACCGGCGTACGGCAGGAGTCTCGCTCAGCATCAGCACTGAACAACGAAAAGCCCTCAGAACAGCAAAAACCGTCGCACTATGTGCGCCCGCACCGCAGCAACACGCAAAGCTCAATGGCGCGCATGCAGCAGCAAGTACAGCGCATTGTGAACGAGGCGCGACGCCGTCCAAAATCCACGCACGCGTTGCCCGAGGGCGTGCTTGGCAAGATATCAGTCAACTCGGCGCGCAATCCAAAGCAGGTGATCCAGGTGCAGCGCAGCCATGCGGGCAGCATATCCTCGCAGCAGACGGGTGCCAGCGATCCAAAGTTCCACTCACCAAGCCCCCACGATCTTGGGGGTGTTTTCTCCGGTCTAGGCGATGCGCGCAACCCGGCCGCCGAACGGCGAAAGACTCTTCGATCGATCGAGACCATCTACGATCTGGTGCTGCGTGTGGAGCAGCTGATCCGCGAGCAAGCCCGTCTTCCGCTAAACACAGATCACCCGTCCGTGCAGAAATGGATTTCGTCGTATAACGAGGCAAAAGAACGCATGTGGGCCGAGCTGGATGCATCGCAGCCTATCTCCAACACCTATCCGCATCCGCTTGTGCGCTTCCTGGCCTTCTCCAAAGGGAAACGTATTATCCCGCGCCTTGTCCACCATCTGTCGATTGACCAGATTCTTGCGCTGACCACCACCATCATTGCCAACTTTGAAAGCTTGGATGTTTGCAGGTTCGGGAGCTTCAGCTACGCATCGGGATCGTCCGTCAGCGCCCAGCAGCGCGAAGAGACCGATCTCTTCCTCCACGCAGTCATGCCGCCAACTCTGGCCTTTCTGTCGGAAACGCCGTTACAGATCATCAACGGCCTGTTTGCTTTGTTCATGGAAAGAAACAACGTCTCGTGGGTAGTGCGCACGCGTCCTGCTCTGGTGTTCCTGACAGTTATCCTCGGCCGCAGCTCGACTCTTCGACAGTCCGGCGCACATGGCTTTAATGGCGCCGATCAGCAGGATGAGTTCCAGGCTGCCGAGCTCTACAGCCACTTGTTCAACTCGCTGCACGGCGGACTGTGCTCGATATTCCCGCCGCCGGCCCTTAGCCAGCTCCCCAGCCCGCTCGAGGACCTTCACGCGTGGCAGTTTCTTGCGGCACTAGCTTCTGGTGCATCTGTGGATCAACAACATGCGCTGGTTGCTGAGGTGAGAGAAAAGGTGCTTGAGAAGGTACAGCTGGCCAAGAGCGGTCGGCTTCCAGCCGAGATCGCTGCTGCGCTCATCTCGAATGTCAATCTTTTCCTAAATGCCCTGGGGCTGGACGCATCCCAGGTCTCCGCGTGAACCGTCTATAGCGAACAGTATCACCATCTTTATTTTACCCTGTTTGCACTTGCTAGAGACAAAAAAATATACCATCATTACTTTTGATACATCTCTTCAATCATCACGATTTGGTTAGTGTTGCTGCAAGTTAAGTTACAAGGTCGAAGAATAGCTCTTGTTGTAGATGTGAATACTATATATATAAAAGACAATAGTGGCAACGCGAAATAAGCTATATAAATTATAATGAAAAGGACTTTCAACACAGAGTACTAATCGGCAGTGGCTGCAGATACATCGACAGCACCGTTTTTCCTGGACGAAGATGAGGACGAGGACGATTGCTTCAGAAGCGGAAGACGTATCTCAATGATGCGATAATGGGCAGGCACGCATTCTGGAAACACCCTTTTCCCTGAGGCTCCAGCCAGCCCCGGCACAATATGGCTGATATGCGCAGCAGCGGTGGCAGCAACAGATGTTGTAGCAGCAGCACCGCTGTTGCTATTGCTGCCGCTGGTACCGTTGCTGTTGCTGCTCGAAGCTCCTCCGGCTCCCATTGTGGCGGCCACAGCCATCGACTTGAAAAACGATGCCGACAGACCCGAGATTGGTCTGCTGCTGGCCTCTGGCGCTGTGCGAGGCAATGTCCCTGCTTTGGAAGCAATAGGCACTGAAATAGCACCACCAGATAAATTGTTACTCGCAGCGCCGTTGTCGCAAGAAAGCATGGCTGTGGAGGCAGTTATCGAGGCAATGGCTGAATCGGCGCCCTTCTCAGAGACGTCAGCCGTGGTTGCAATGCTTGGTGTTGACGATGTGCTTGGCTTTTCAGCAGAGTCAGGTTGCGGTGACTCGTGTATCTCAATTCCAACTGGGCCCGGACCAACAGCCATGTGAAGGAGAAGCGACCGTGAATCAGGATTAAGGCACATGGAGCGTTTCATGCGGATTATGCTCAGAAGGACGCCAGTCTCCACGTGTCTAATCTCCAAGAACTTTGGGTTGATGGCTACAATGTACGGGTGCCGGAATGTTACGACCTGTGGCCGCATCTCCCAGCGGATAAAAATATCAGGCCGTGACCGTCTGCCAAAGTTGTCAATGTAAAAGGCAAACGACTCATAACACAGGAGAAACTCGCGTCCAACTTTGCAAATTGCCAGTGCCTGGCCACTGTTTCCCTCGCTCGCAGCAGCTCTATCGCTTCCGGCTCCACCACCGGTGCCGCTAGAACCAGCTCCACCGCTGCTGTGCACAAACGAAAAGTCGTCATCAAGCTGGTCAGGCAGACTGCGCAGAACACGGCTCTGCTGCACATCAACAACCTCAAAACTCTTTGCACCAACTATGCACAGCTTGCGACGCAAAAAGTGCACACGCTTTGTCTTCCCTGGAACAGAGAACTCGCTGATCAGCCGAAGACTGGCAGTGTTTCCCTGATACACCACACGCAACGTAGGCATTTCGCCGTTTTCAAAGCTGCTGGCAGCACCTACGGTCGGGTTCACATTTGTCGGGCTGTCTTCCTTGCTTCCTCCACTGGCCTTTCCATCATCCTGGCGATACGCTTCGTCTAGCATTGGCTGTATGCATTTGAAATGCGACTTGCTTCCACGCGGCTTCATCAGCACAATCAAAGGCCCGCCAATGTATGTGCCAACATCAAAGAATCCAACCGACGAGGCAATCTTTGATCCAGCAACGCCATTCCCAATCTGCGCGGTGGCACGCTCAATATCCGCAAGAGAGTAGACAAGCAGATTCGAGTCGCTAAGCACAAGAACAATGTTGTGTTTGCGAAGGATGTGTATCCTGGTCACATAGGCCGCACTGCTCACTTTCACAACAGACGTTGGCACGCCGTAGATCCCCAGATGCAACCCGTCCTTGTTGCCAAACAGAATCATTTGGCACCCAGGAGACGTCAGCGATGCAAATGGCGCTGAGCACAGCGGGCCACGGGGATGCGAAAAGTCACGGTCAGAGAGAACCCGAAAGTCCGTGTACGCCTCCACCAGCGTTTGGGGAATACTTATCCGACGCTTAATTGCCTTCTCCCACTGCTCGCGCTCTTGGCTGGAGGAGACAAACAATGTCCTGCACAGCGAGCGACACCCAATGTGCAGAAACGAGAGTCCAAGTTTCCCGGAAGCAGCAGCCAGGGAGCCTCCACCACCTGCCATGGCCTTGTTCTTCATGCTTGACGCACTCGATGTATGGCGCAGCAGCATTGGCCGCGCTCCAGGGCTGGGCAAAGCCGTAGCGGATGGATGCAGTCCCAATGCCTCGCGAATTCCAAGCAATGCACTGTTCCCTGATTCAGGTGTGGGCACATAGACATCCAGCATGGAAATGGGAATGATGCGCTCGTCGGCAATATAGCGCGTCACGCTCTTCGCATACGGTACCTTTTCCTCAGTCGCCATTATCAGCGAGTTATCGAACAAGAACACAAGCACCTGCGTCGCACCGTCTGGCGCATAGAGCACGCCTTCCTTGATCAGCCGTCGAGACGGACTGTCCAACGCCAGGCTTTCCCGTGCTCCCTTCACCAACCGAAGCCGCTGGCCAATCTGCCGAATCCGCAACTGCTTGGCTCGTTCGCCGGTTCTGCGATCAATCTCGGTAAGTGCCCGACGCACCTTTTCCACAGCTCCTTTCAAAAGGCAGATGTCGTCGTCGCTTTCTGTGGCTCCGCACTCGAGCAGACGTTTTATAACCGCATTAAGGAGCAGTGGGTAGCGTGCAAACCGAGTGGCTGGGCGCCCAATGAAGCTCTGGATAGGCAGCCTGCGCGCCTCAGGCATGGCTTCTGCCTCTGCAAGAAATTCGGCCATCTCTTGGTTAACCAGCAGCTCTGCCTCAAGCTCGTACTGCGCTACCGGCACATGTACAGAGTATTCGATAAACGGAGAAAGATCGTTGGCCCATTCGTCAAATATATCAGCAATACTGGCAATGACCGACGACTTTGAAGCCCTGTCCTCTAATGCCGCCACCAGCATCCTGCTGTTCTCAATAAGCTCAGTGTAGTTGTAGAACAGGGACTCTAGGAATTCGTCGGCCCGCTTTTGTTGCACCATCTCTGGCCTGTCAAGAAGGGGCTTTGAGAACACAACGTCAATTAGCTCCAGATCACGAAGATAGTGCTGCTCGGTACATATGATCTCGTATATTGCCTCCTGCTGTGCAATCATCTCCTGCGAAAGAGATTGCAAAAACTCCGACGACACCGTGTTTCTCCACAGATTCAGCTGCATGCATCCGCCAACCGTGCTGCTTCCGGGCACTGTGGATCCGCTGCTCTCGGTACTGTGCACCGATCCTCTTTTGGTGCGGCTCATCGGAACTTCGCGAGACGTCCGAGGTGCACATGTGGGCTCGGCGCTAATGCTTATGCGTCTGCCTTTTCCAAGCAACTGGGATTGCTGCTGCTGTCTTCGTTGTTGCTGCCACGGCCCAAACATGCTGTTAGGACGCGTTTCCAACTGGCTGTCCAAGGTTACTGATGATGCCCTGTCGCAGCCAGCAGATACGATATCGTCACTGGTCACTATGTCCTGGCCAGCCTGAGTGTTCCTGATGCCTCGCACATCCCCGCTATCTACGGATGCTACTTCCGAGGCTTCTGTTGCGGTTGTGCCCGTGGCACCATCAGATTTCCTAGACTGACAATCGGACCTGTGGACATCGTTTCCATCGGATGACAGCAGCTGCACAAATCTTTCGTTTAGCTCCTGCTCTGTGTCGTTATCCGCCAATCCTGAAGAATCTGCGTTATCCGGCCCAACAGCCCTGACCGACAACATATTTTCCAATGGCTCATTGGAACTTTCAGCCATTGAGAATCGGCCTCGCAGCTCTTGGCAGCCAACTCTGGCGGGCACGGCATATCTCGAAGTGGTTGTGAGGCTTCTGCGGGCCTGGTTCTGGTTCCAAGAGAACCGCATGCTAGGGTTAATACCGTAGGAAACAAAGCTCCCCTGGTTAGAACTTAGACGATGATCGCCGTGGTGGGCGTCGGATAGCGGATCAAAGGAATGGTAGTCACCATTAGATTGCCTGTTGCTGCCGCTGGCAAACGACGAGATCGAGATATCCATCGGACCACGGAACTGGGTCCCTATATAGCTACTTGCAATTGTTATGTCGGATAAACGCGAAGTGTCCCTAGGCACAAACTGAATATTGTCAGCGTTCCACTCCCCCTCGTCGTTGTACTGGGACAGCGACCGTGAGTAGCGCCGGGATCCAATACTGCGCCTTCTTGGTCTCTGTGAGGTCGGGAATGCAAACGCATACGATACATTGTCATCGGCACTGGTGGCAGGGGGATCGCCCAGACTGGGAGCTGACGGACACCGGTGAATTGATTTCGGACTGGAGCATAGGCTGCTTCCACGACATAGCGCAATCTCAGTATCTCTGGCATCATTGTAAATAATGCCCCAGCGTCGACGAGTGAAGGTCATGTTGTTGTATAGCCAGTCCATAGACACAGAATCGCGGAACATTCTGTGGCTTTCACTGGGCATCTGGTAGTCGGCTTCAGGACCCGCAATCCCTGGCTCTGGAAATGGCGTCGCACGAACAGCATAGGTCGGCGTGTCAATGGAGGTGTTTATATGGCCGTTACTCTTGGTTTTGTTGCTGTCATCGTTTTCGCTGCTGCCGAGCTCTGTGTACAATGGCGTGCTCGCTTGCCGTGGCCTGGGAGACACCTCGAGACGCAGCGAGGGCACGCTCTTGCGCGCAGATGCCCTTGACAGGGGTCTTCTTATAGAATAAGGAGTCTCGTCTGCAGCGGTCCTCGACATAATTGACCACGTGTTTAGCAAGCCGTCAAGCCTTGCATCTGGAATATCCACTTGCTGCAGCGGCGAGCCAATGGCCCCAGAGACCAGAGAGGTTGCTGTCTGTGCCTGCTCACTCTCCTGCTGCTGCTGCTGCTTACGTCTATTCTCATGCTCATGCGCAGCAGTTTCAGAGAGGGTCGGCGATGGTGCTGCTGCATTGAGAGGCCCACACGAGACAAGTGTGTCTGCTGGCGAGTCGGCAGAGCGCCGGTCGTTGCTATTCTGCGGCTGACTCGGGATCTCTATTTCGCGCTGCTGTGGTGATGCAGCCGCTGCTGTCTTGCTTAATCTGCTGGTTTGCAGCGCCACATCCGAATCCCCGTCAAGTCTTCCGCGTGCAATATCCACATCCAGCGGAGGCGGAAGCAGCCGATTGGTCGCGAATGGCGTCTGGATGCTCAGCGAAAGCTGCAGTTGGCTATTGCCACTGCTTCTGCTGTTGCTCGACATACCGGACTTGCTACTGCATGCATCGTTTATTGCTGGGGAATGGGAACCACCGTGTGAGTCTGATGAGAGCGGATGGAGCAGATGGCCACGGAAATCCATGTACTTTTTGCGCGTCTGAGTTTTGGCCCTCTGCAGGGCCTCTCCCTTGCGTACGGCCTTGAGGGCATTCACAGCCTCTGTCGTGAGCGTGTAGATCTCCGCGTTGCTGTCAATGACAGCACTCGACTTTGAGGCGGTGCTAGCATCGCACGAGGGCCCAGAAACATGGATGTATAGGCTACAGTCAATGAGACGTGACGCAATGTTGGCTGCAAGCTTTCTGTCTGGCAGCCCAAAATGGGCGAGAATAATATCCTATTTTGGAAATAGCAAGCAAAAAAGCCAGAAAAAGGTTGGGCAAAATAGTCCGATTAACACAATGTCGATCAAGTATATATTTAGCAGGAAATGCGCATGCATGCATGCAAGGGATACAAATATATCCGAAATCGCCACATGGCTTGGCTGGAATGCGGTGGTCGTGGTTGAAGGGGGGAAAGAGGCTTAGAACTCATTGCAAGCACATTGCGGTCAATTGTGGAGAATAAATAGGTCATTTTTGTAATTTGCCGTCAAAAAGAACCACGATACAAGTGGGGTATAAGTTGGTTCTGGAATAGTCCACCGCCATCGTCACCAAAAAGGAAAGTGTGAAAAATAATGTCGTGATTAATGAAGTTTGCGTTGTGGGGATATTGAATAACCTCATGGCAGCAACCATGGGCAAAATTCAACATTGTCTCTTTTATCTACCATGAAAGAATGAAATTGTAATGTGAAGACCACAAAGACGCCCGAATGTGCTTCTACATTACTGCCCAATGTTAAGAAGCAATGCAGAAGAAAGAGGTGAGGATTTCCCACCAAACATGTACAATGCAGCATGGTAAGAAAAAAGGACTGTGACTGTGCCAAGTAACCAGCAGGCAGAAACGGACAAACAAAGGAGAATGAGTACTTACCACAATCTGCGCACCAGTAAATACGGAATGGTAGTGCTTGCCATCCAGCTCAAAGTTGCTGAGCACAATCTGGCGCAGAAACACCATTTTGATTTCCTCCGCCGGTGATGCAAGCTTTTTGGCTTTGGCGCTGTCCTCATCGCCAGATCCTCTCTTCAGCCAGCTGATAAAAGGTGACCCGCGGTGCCTGCGACTAGGTATAGCACCGCTATTGCTACTGCCATTGACAGGCTCACTGCTGTTGTTTTGCCCTGGATAGGCAGTAGTCGAGGGAGGTATAGCCATATTGAATAGCAGACTCTAGCTGTGTGTGTATGTGTGTATGTATAAGCTTTGCTGGCAACGCAGCAGCAGCACGGCTGATAGGTATGCGCAAGGATAAAACAGAAAATGATTGATCTGATGTGTAAGATGAAAAGTAATAAAGCAAGTAATGGAAAAAGATTTTTCTTTGCTTACGCAAATGTAAAGAGAGGAAGAAGAATAGGCTTGTAGAGAATAAATATCCAAGACTAAATATTACGAGAAAAGGAGGAAAAGAAACAAAAAAGAAACAAAAATGGTGCTTGTGCAATTCTCAGTAAAATTATCCAATTCAAGCCAATGACTGGATATGAACAAGACCAGCCACACTATTATTTCTATTCAAATGGGTTTTGAAAAGTAGGGACCGAAACAAACAGACAGAAATAAGCCCATATAGAGGGAGATGGAATGTTTTGTGTTCTGAGCAGGAGTAGGAAAATAAAAATAAAAGAATAAAAGAATAAAAGGCTGTGTTTGTCTATTGGGCGCCGAGTTAAACAAGATGCAGCACGCGTTTGCCAGAAAATAATAAAACAATGAACAAAGATGTAATGGAGAATAAAAAGAGGGAGGTTGTGAGCAATGGAGGCAAAAAATAAAAACAAGGCAATTGTTGCGGCCGATGCCTTCTTTCAAGCCTTGAAAAACAAAAATATATAGATAGAAAGAAGCCAGCTGTGCGGCAAATGCGGTTCTAGTACCAAGAAGTAAGCTATAAAAAAGTTCTATGAGTTTTGATAAAAAAAAAGGAACAAGAAGAAAGAAAAAAGGGAAACCAAGGCAACCATGAATCAACCATAACCACATGTTGCTTTGAGGAGGCGGTGTGTGGTGCAAAAAGCCGTTGCTTGTGTGTGTGCATGTGCCGCCTGTTCTTTGCTTCCAGTGAGTGGATGGAACCTATTGTATGCCGCGCTCGGCTTTTCTGCGAATAGCAATAATCAGCGGAAAGCAGTGAGTGGCACACTTGTTCACGCCCACGGCAAGCCAAATGGCGGCATATGACATGACGCAGGGCAAGAGGACTGGTGGTAACTGCTCTTGCAATGTAATTTGCGTGTGAGAGGAGAACATTGGTGGAGGCGACCTTTGTCCTCTAACGTCGTTATTCCTCTTCTTGTTGCACACTCCGCCCACTAGAATTCCATCCCCCTGAATGTGCTCACAAATGGCAACTGGCTGTGTAGGTGGCTAGTCTTGTTCCATGCAATGTAAGCCTAGTCTCGATCCTGAAGGTGGGGGGCTTTTTGCCTTCCCCGCTTTCTACAGCAGCGCAGGCTAGATGCAAAGAGAAAATTAAAAAAGCATGCTGAATAAAATAGTAAACGCATGAAAAGAAGGAAACAAATGTTCACACACAATATAACAGAAAACTTGGGTACGCACTGGCAATAACTTTCCCACAGGAAACATGCCACAGATCAAACAAGAGCATCACGCGCAGAATCCCAAGCAAGGGAAAGATGGTTAGGCTTCCCTCCTAACTGAGACCTTTGTGTGTTGCTTGTTGCTATAAGGAAAGGGTAGTGATGGTGGGTGTCTTCCCAGGCAGTAGAACTGAGCTCGTCCTTTCTTCCAGGATTCCCCAGATACTACAGTAGAAAGCACGCGCGGGGAGACAGGGAAGAGAGGGAGGGAAGGGGCGGTTGCCTCGTATCGCTTTGGTGCAAAGGATGGCGGCTGATTCTCTCACACAAGTACATGTTCAAAATTACGCCATAGTGAGGACACGTATGCAGGGACGCCCAAACAAAGCAGTGGTTTGTAAAGTTTAAGATAAGGAAAAAACAATAACCAAAATCACATATACACGCCAAACATATTAAAGGCAGTGGTCTCACTCTACAGGCAGTCTTTCCAGCTCTGGAATAACGGCCTTCCAAATGTCAACCGTGCGTGAGTAAAAGTCGATATGTGCAGACGCCAATGCTCCAAACGCGCGCTTGAAATCGTGCTGTTTGATATGTGCAAAGACCTCGTAGTCGCTGGCCACGAGCTCAGACAATGCCTCAGAGTCTGTGCTGCTAGAGTCAACCACAGACTCCAGCTCAGCAATCCGCGCCACCAGGTTCTCAATCCGCTGCTGACGGGAGACGGCTGGATCGACCCCACGCAGGTCACGAACTTTGCCCTTGATAAAGTTTGTCACTGCGCTGATGCCAACAGCCGACTGATGGCCCTTCAGTCTGTCGCGCTCGGCTATGGCCTGCTGCAGAAATTCCGTCAGGTCCTCAAACTCTGCCTGCTTCTGATCGCGCAGCCTCAATAACTCTAGATAGGCCTCACAATACGAGATATACTCCTCCACCTCGCCCAGGAACAGGTCTTCTGTTTGCATCGCCAGGTCCTTCATCGCCATGTGGTGTGACTTGAGTGCATTACCAGCCTCAATGAGCCCCATCGTCATCCCGGTCTCAATGTCGCCTAGATCTGCTAGCCCAGTTCCAAGCTCCTCGTATGCCTTCTGCAGCCCCATCTGGCGTTTGGTCACGCGCATATACAGCTTCTGGATGCGTGTCAGGTTCTCCTCTAGCCGAGCAATCGACTCGCGCATCTCCACAAACCGCTCGTCCCTCTTCCGCACCTTGCTGAATGTGTTTAGTAGAGTGTCGCCCAGCGTGTCCAACACACTGGGGCTTTCGCTACCCTTGCCGGGCTGCTTGCCCTCGTACTCTGAGCTCCAGTCCTTTGCCTCCAGAAACACGGTCAGATGCTGACTTGTTCGCAGAACCGGATGCAGCAAAATCCTCTGCAGAAAGCGCTCCAGCCCGTGCTTGCGCTTGGTCACAAACTCAACGCTGAATCTGTGGCCAGTGATATACTCTAGCCTGTGCTTGCCAGGAAGTGGCGGAATTGCACATGCCATGAACTGCTTGCCAAGCTGTTCGTGCAGCCACACAAAGTCCTGGAATCGCCGCCGGAGTGCATACCTCCGACTCTCGCGAGATATCTTTCGCGTGCGCATAGTTGTGACTAGATATGTTACATACGGGTTGTTGGTTCCCTCTCCCTCCTTGCGTGCCTCATCAACAGTTACCTGTGTCTCAACATCGCCGTCCAAGTCGTCGCCATCGACGCTTGTGGCATATCCGCCAGCCCTGCCTTCGCTGCTGTGGTGAGCCAGTAGAGGCGCTTTGGAGCTCGATTCTCCAAACGGCGCAACTATGGCCGACGAGCCAGGGCCGCCACCGCTTCTGTCACTACCGCCATAAGCCACATCAAATGCGGCCCCTACACCGCCTGAGCCAAAGTGGCTTCCGCTTATGTCGTCGATACCATCATCCCCAATCCTGCCAAACGGCGATGTGTGGGCACTGTTGCTGCTGCCGCCATGGACAAGCGGACTGGTCTCGTCGTGGTCCTTCTTATCTTCCCTGCCTGCGCCGACCTGTGTGTCTCCTTCGTGGTTGTCAGGAGTGCTTGTGTCCCAAACAACGCTGTCGTATTCTGAATTGTGCATTATTCAATCTGATACCTTTTCCAATTTGTTGTTTACGAGAACGAGAAAAAGAGACAGAAACAGAACACGCTAATAGTTTTTTGTACTGAAGATAAAGAATAAATAAGAGTAATTAAAGCTGGATTCCAAGGAGAAGAATAAGAATGCTTTGTACGTGTGATGTTTTGGCTTTAGAGGCCGGTTTAACAGTATGCTAGGTAAAGAAGAGCATAAGGCTAATTAAAGATGATAATGTCAGTTTCTGCTACAACGAACAAAAAAACAAATAAAGAAAAATGTGTTGCTTGCAAAGACAAAAAGGATAAAGAAGCCCGGGCATTGTGCTTCTTGTGCATGAAAAGTAAAACAACCCCACTGTTTCTGATACAACAGCCTTTGCTTTTTCACTTTGGTCAGCCCCCTTTCCGGGTCAGATGCATCGTTGTTGCCTTTACGGCCAAGACCCATCTGCCAAGGAATGAATAAAAACGTCACACATATCTTGCAGAAACAAAATAAAAATCGCGGAATCACAGGCTGTCACGTGGATCTGATCAGTAGAACCTAATAATAATTACCAAAGCTTCATTCTAATCTCTTGGAACTGGGTAAAAAAAACCTTTGGCCAGCTTTTAGTCATGTCTTATTTCTCTGTTGCTTCATCTTGCTATCAAACGTGTTCCATTAATTGGTCTACTTGTGCTATTTTTGGTTATCGCTGCTATGAAGAGCTTGGCGTCCCTCCTACATCCTCTACGAGGCCCGTGCACTCTGTGCCGATGCCGTATGGCATCTACAGCAGCAGCGGCAGCAGCAAGGAAGGCCAAACCAACGCCCCTGGTCGGAAGCGAGCTTGCAGGAAAAAGCAATCTGACTCCACGGATCCACGAGAAGCTGAAGATTCTACAAACAAAGTACGCAGATCTGAACCAGCGGATGAGCGGCGATGTGTCTGGTCTGGGACGTGAGGAGATGGCACGGTTATCCAAGGAGCTCAGCGACGCAGGAATGCTTGTGGATCCATACTCCCGCCTATTGCAGCACTACGACGAGCTTGTGGAGCTGCAGCAGATGATAGTGTCAAAGGACAAGTCGCTTCATGAGATGGCGCAGGAGGAGAAGAAGGAGACGCTGGAGGCGATTGCCGAGTGTGAGCGTGAAATCATAAGCAAACTGCTGCCCAGAGACACTGCAGAAAAGGCCAACGCTATTCTAGAGCTGCGTGCAGGCACGGGCGGCGACGAGGCGTCCTTGTTCTGTGGCGAACTGACGAGTATGTACCAAAGGTTCTGCCAGGCACGCGGGTGGAAGTTCAACAGGATGTCGTTTAGCGAGGATGGCGACCGGGTGCGCGAGGCGGTCATTGAGGTGTCAGGCCACAACGTGTTTGGCGTGCTGATGTTTGAGTCGGGAACCCACCGTGTGCAGCGTGTTCCAGCAACCGAGGGCCAGGGCCGCATCCACACCAGCACGGTGACTGTTGCGGTTCTTCCGGAGGCTGTCGATGTTCATGTGGAGATTAAGGAGAGCGATCTCCGCATCGAGTGCTGTCGCGCCTCGGGTGCAGGTGGCCAGCATGTTAACACCACCGACAGCGCTGTGCGTGTCACTCATATCCCGACAGGAATCTCCGTGGAGAACCAGCAGGAGCGGTCCCAGATCCAGAACAGGGAAAAGGCCATGAAGATCCTTCGCGCACGGCTCTACGACATGGAGCGCCAGCGTCTGGAAAGAGAGCGCCGGGCCTCGCGAAACAAGCTTATTGGCACCGGCGATCGCTCTGAAAAGATCCGCACATACAACTTTGCCCAGAACAGAGTCACTGATCACCGCATCAACTTTTCGCTCTATGACATTGAGGGCATGCTGAATGGCTCTGAGCCTTTGCAGAACATCATTGACCAGCTACGCATTCAGCACGATCTCGACGAACTTGCTAATTTAGACTAGAGCGCTGAACGCTGATTTTTTCTCTCCTCTACTTGCTTTGTTTTGCTTGCTCTCTGACCAAACAATAATACGCTGTGCGATATCCACTAGAGATTTTGTTTTCCATGGTTCAGAAATCGCAGTAGTGAGGTCAAACACAGTAGTAACTTATTGCACGCTGTCTGGATCTATGACTTTTATTCTCTTCAATCTTATCACCACCTCCCCACAAACAAATTGAAGCGTGTTGCCTCTATGAACCCTTCTGCCATTGTAATATAATAGCGTGAACAATAATAACGAACGCATATATTGCAACATTGATTTTGCTCACTAACAGCCAGACTGGGATTCTTATTTTTTCTACTTTTCTAACGGCAATGCTGGTAGCTTTTGTATACGCTATTACCGACATCTAGAAACGCCATCCGATGCTCACCGACACCAACAAACACCAACATACCCGTTTCCCCCGTTGTTTAAAGCCAACCCTTAAATCCCAGAGATGGTCAGCAGTATACATTGCATGGCTGTTTTCAGCATAGCAGCATTGCCGGTGATACATGTCACAGCGACTCTAGAAGTTGCCATTGCCACAGCAGTACCGCAGCAAATTCCAGCCACGTTCCACGATCTTTCAAGAGATGGTGATTCGGCTGGGAGCATCATGCTGACAAAACGAATTGCGTCCGTGCGTCCCGGCGACAATATACGCGTTGGCATCAGCTTTCTCAGAGAAACGGACATTGTGCCGAGCCTTTCTGATATTGTTGCCGCTGTATATTCAGCAAGCGACGGGTCGCTTGTACATGTGCTAGACAGAAGGCTGGCGGAACATGACATGTCATTGCACAATACAACACCGCTGGAGCCACGCAGCATCCCTCTTTGCATCCCCACAGACGGGCTGCGTGCTAGAAAACCGTTTGAAATGTACAAACTCGTGCTGATTGTGCCTGAAAGAGATTTGTCAGGCGTCTGGACGAGCTACTCGGCAGCTGCTATGCTTTTTGCCTACGACAACACAAGCTAAAAATCCACAAATACAGTCTGGAGCACGCATAAGCAAGACTGGTATTGCTGTAGTTGTATTTTTTTGGTGTGTAAAAAAGAATAGAATCAAAAAGAAAAGAAAAGAATAAAGAGAATTCTCCTCTCTCTCGCATGGAATGTAAAAGATATCTTTTTTATCATCAGTTAGCGAACTAGCGCTTCCAGACCTTTCCATAGTATTTGACCTTCAAGTCTCTCCCAGCCTTTTTGAGTGTCCCATCCTGCTCGCGAATGTACACGGCCCGGTCGCCCATATGCTGCTGCTTGGCAGTATCAACAAAGATATACTTCCACCGGGAGCTGGTCACGCTGGGATCCTTCTCAAGGATCTGGTCCTCGGCTGTCCCTAGCTCCTCCAGTCTTCTTGCTGCCGCCTGGCTGATCTTTTTGGTGACCCGGGGCGCATACTTTGGGTCAAGGCCCTCGTAGTCGATGATATGCGGTTTGCTGGCTGTCAGACGGTCCACGATGTTCTGGTACGGCTGGCGGCCCATTACCCGGGCAGCATCGGCAGAAGTAAACGACTCGCCTTCAGGAACCGCATGGAACCTAGGGCTACTGACACGCGGCGCATCGGCAAACATCTTTTCGCCTATTTTGCTGACCGAGCCGTCCACGCCCAACATGTCCTCCATTCCTTGCGTCAGCTTCTTCTGCACCACAAAGCCCTCGTGCTCCACCATGTGGTGCTCAATCGCCTTGAGCTTCAGGATC
The DNA here is from genome assembly GCA_027578915.1 of Coemansia sp. RSA 1200. NCBI lineage: Eukaryota > Fungi > Kickxellomycota > Kickxellomycetes > Kickxellales > Kickxellaceae > Coemansia > Coemansia sp. RSA 1200. The sequence continues at coordinate 29,078 of JANBTT010000111.1, read as the reverse complement.
GCCTCAACGCGCTTAATCGCCAGCCCGTGCTTCTCGCTCAGGGTGCGCGGGGTGACTTTTTCGGGCCTCTCCAGATACGCTTTGTACATCTTCTCCTTCAGCTCGTCCGAGACGGGTGTCCGCACGCGGAACCAGGGATTCAGTGGAAACGGGACCGCAGGATTCCCGCTGACGTAGTTGGTGGCCTTTGGTACCATTTCTTTGTACTTGCCTGCGCGCTTGTAAAGCCATCCTTTGTACCCAAGCACCCTTTCTTTGGACTCCTTTGGTGACGATTCGCCGGCCGATGGCGGCAGCGCTGTGATCGACTCTGCTCTCAGAATGGTTGATTCCGGAACATTCGCCTCATCGGGGTTATTATCAGACGTGGTATCGGTATCCCGTGCCACGCGACTAGTGCTAATATAGCGTGTTGCTATTGGTGGCGATGCCACTGCTAGACGTCTTAGCGGCAAGACTGTTCTACTTTTCACAAGCATTGTCGGTATCCTGCGTCTCCCGGTTTCTATAGTAATAGAGAAGTTATTTAGAAGCTGGCTGCTCAAAGATCGAGTTTCTTGGCAGATAGGAGAAAAATAGATTGACGGTTCTCTCCCCAAAAACTGGATTTGCGGCAAAAAAAAGGTTTCGCTTTCTACTGAAAATCAGTGTAAAATTCGGAATCCAGGTCCACGCGTTCCGATTACGACGCTTACTTTATTCTGTAATAAACGGCAGACAACAACAACAGCAAAAAATAAAATGTAAAAAAAGCTTTAAGAAAGGAAAAGCATAACAGTTTATTTTTTATTCAGTGTCTTCTCAATCAAAAAAAAACGCAACAACCACCATTATCGGTTTTTGAGATATAGAAAAATAAAACCACTCAATTGAAAATCATTATAATCAAATCATGGCACGCCTGTGCGCTTCTTTCTTGTCAGCTGTCATTCTCGCCCAAGGATATCACTAACGTCCAGCATTTGGTAGAAAGGATCACAAGTAGGATTTATACGTCACATGTAAGAAAGAAAGAAAGAAAGAAAGACTATTTATTGCTTAATCCACGATAAGAACAGACTGGGTTGCATGTTGGTTGGCAAAAAAGTGGTCAGCAATACCAATGTGACTTAGTAGTCCTTGCTGCCGTTGCCCTTGCGGATCTGCCACCACGCAGCTACACGAGAACAAAGATTAAGCAACAGAAGAATTGAAACAGCATACGATAAACCATGTTTTTTTATTAGTACACCAACAGCACCCGCAATGTCGTTGCCGATTAAATAACAGGATCCATTCAGACCAGGATAATGAATGGTGAAAGAGACAGCACACCTTGATGATACTTACCAATGACAGGAAGGCTGGCAAAGAACGTGCAAGATCCCCAGTAAAGGTACTTGAAGCTGGACTTTTGAGTGTCAAAGGGGAAGTGCTACAGATAACAAGACGAAGAAGAAACATATTTGTTTTTTTTAACAAAGATGACCGAGGCAACCGAGTCTAGCAGTCGCAGTTAATATGGCTAGCTCTGTCTTCAAGATAAAGAAAAGAAAGCGATTCTTACCATGCCGTTAGGCGAATAGAAATGATCACCTGAACGCATAATGCGAGTAGCAGCGCGCGAGCGCATGGAAGTACGGGCGACGGCAGAGATCATGGTTGATTTGTCTTCTTTTTCGTACGATTGAGAACGATAGACCAATTAGTAAGGGAAATTCAAAAAGAAAGAAGCAGAGTATAAAAAGTGCAAAATGAGCTAGAAACACATGCAAAGAAGGTAAGATTCCAGACCCCCCTCACACGCTACGAAATGGCCTTTTTTGCGGGGAGAAGAAAATGGTGCCACTGTGTGCTTTTGCCTATCGTGCAATCAAATCGCGTGATTCTGAGATGCTTATTCATGGCACTCTAATCGGATTATGTTTATTACAATGAATGAAGCGCCAGTACTTTTGCACCTTAATTAAACACAGGTGAACAACATCATTGAAACATAAAGTAGAACTTGACTATAAAAAATATGTAAAAGAAATGAGGACCAAAAAGATACGAATAAATCTACGCCCTCAAACACCTTTACTTTTTCATTATTCGAAAAAAGGTAGCTTTAATTCCAAGCACACAGGCATAAAATAATAATATTTCACTCTCACTTTGAGATGAGACGTTGTCTGCTCAGTCGCTTTGGTGTAGAGATTTGCGACGATACGACATGCTGGACGGTGACAGCGGAATGTCGATATGAACATCATCATCATCGTGGACCAGCGACATGGGCGACGTATGTGGGTGGTAGCTGCCGGAAGAATTGCTGAGCGAGCCCGAGGAGGGCACATCAGTGGTTTCATCGTCATTTGTATCGTCGCCACTATCTTTGCCAGACCAGCGATGAGATCTCGGGATTATGGCAAGAGTGGGGCGGCGGCTCATAGGGAGGCTCTTCTCTGCATCAACTGTCCTTCCGCGCTCGTGCATAGGGTACGATTCGTGGGCCTCGTTGCTGCTAGCATTGTCCTCAAAGTCGGAGATATCGAAAGAGGCAGCTGCCATTGAGACACGTCCGCGTGAGCTAAAAGAGCTGAATCTTCGTCCGGGTTCATCTGTTGGGAGTGGCTGGTGTTGACCATTGCCTCCAGCAGCTCCATTGCAATTTGTTTTTGTGATGTTGAGAAGAAATACACCGATAAAGATCGTGATGAAGCCGCAGAACAGCGATGCCAGCTCCTTGTTGGACGAGTCTGAAAAGCCCTGGAACAAGGCAACAGACGCCAGGATGGTGGCAGACGTGAAGAACACGTAGTAAATCGGGGTGACAAGGTTGGTGTCAAACTGCTCAAGCGCCTTGTTAAAGTAGTTCATTTGCACAATTATGCACAGCACAACAACGGCGGCAAAGGCGTATGTGCTGAAGTGGACAAACTGGTTGTTTCCGGCAAACGTGAGCTTGAGAGCAATGCCAAAGGCCTTGCACGCGGTGACGGTGATGGATCCGGCAACAGAGCATATAGACAGATAGACGATGGGGTTCTGCTGGCCGTATTTGCCAGCAACCTTTGTGATCATAAATACCACAAAGAAAAGCGACACAAAGAAGTATAAAAGAAAGGGCGGCTGCATGACCATGTTCATAATCTGCTCAACCGACTCGATGTTGCCGTCGCGCGGGGCGTTGAGCACAACAATGACCGAGCCCATAAGACACAGGGCGCACCCAGCCTTGCCAACAGTGTTGATGCGCTCGCCAAGGAAGATAGACGCGAGAATAGCACCGACAATCACGCTGAGCGCTCCGAGCGGCGTGACAAGAATCGCAGGCGCAAACGAATACGCTGCAAAGTTGGCAAACTCGCCCAACCCCACTACACGATCAAAAACAGATAGACGACGGGTCCGTTAAGAAGCATGCAAATGCATGATAAAAATAAGAATAGACAGGTTAGTTTTGTGGAACAAAACATGCAGTTTGCCGCTTCAATAGGCAGAGAAATGAAGGCTGAGCAGAGCATGGAGAGGTGCATGCAAATACGCAGCACTCAACAGCCAGTGCCAGCCACAAAACGCTGGCGCATTTAGACCAGAGCCCACACGAGAGCAGGCTGAGCGAAAAAAGCCCTCTTTTATCAATTATCTTCCCCCCCCCCTCGTCCTCGTCCTCTTATCTTTAGCCACAGAACAAAAAGAAGAAAGCCCAAGCGAATCTTGAGCGGAGGATAACCACGCAGTTTGGGTAGTCACATTGTGCAGAGCAGCACAATCAAAGCGAACAAAAGGCCATATGTACCGCACTCTTTGTTTTTCAGCGGACAGAAGGAGGGGACGGACACAGCAAAAAGGAAAAAAGAGGGGGCCGGCTGTGTAATATGAAATAAAAGTCAGGCCAGCTGAGAGCCATGGCCAGAAGACGCTTAGAACAGCTGAAAGAAGGGGGGATATACCAGCAAAAACAAGCAGTAGTGAGTGTGGTATATATCGTATGTGTGCAAAAATAATACTCTTTCCATTTATGCAGACAATAAACATGCGGGATGATGAGTGCTATAAAAAAAAGCACACTCCCCCCCCCACAAACACACACACACGCACACACAAGCACATGGAGTGAAAGAAAGGCGTCAGAAAAAGGATACTTACTGGTTGCCATGCCTGCCCACCAAAGGACGTTCTTAAAGTACCGCAATCCATCTGTGGCAGAGCCGTACCGCGATGTCGTCTCCATCAGGCCTTTCTTTGTCAAGACAAAACTCGTTCCAATAAGCAAGCTTGAGGACATGGCAAGCGCCATGCCAATGTATTTTTCGTCAACCATTTAGGAGGAAAACAGCGCTTGTCTATATGTGTTTAATAGGCCGTAGAGAGAGGCTTCCTGGGAGCAAGCCGCTATAGTCCAGCTATAGCGTGAGAGAGCTCTAGTACGTAGAGTCTGTAGGTGTGTAAGCTGGTCACAAAGACAGCAGTTCAAATGCAGAATGAGAAATAAGAATAAAAACGCGGAGGAAATGACAATTGCAGAAAAAAATGAACAAGAGAAAAAGAAAAAGAAAAGAGTGAAAATAAGGTCGTAAGCGCGGGTTTGTTATGTTGCAAATGCTTTTTCTCTGGATAAAAGTGCAAAAAAGGTGTTGGTTCTGTATATACGAAGAAAAGAACAGTACAGCGTGCTTGGACAAGTCAACAAGAAGCAAATAAAAAATAATGGCCGTGGTGGCGGATAGCAAGTGAAAGGAAATGAAAGAAGAGTAATACATTCAGAAAGAAAAAAGCCTGACCTTGTTGTCCGCATGGGCTTTTCAAGAAAAGGCGAGATAGTTAAAGACGTTTTATCACTACTGCTTTTCTCTGCGCACATCAGAAAGGCCTCTGTTTCGTTTCGTTTTGCTTCTCTCTTCGTGCGAAACGAGGGATGTGCAGAAGGGGCCGTGGGGACGAAGGGCGGATTGCTGGCCAGGCGTGTTCCAGGCCTTGGGCTACACAACACAGAGCAGAGCAGCAAAGCAAAAAAGCACGGTCTCCAGCTGTGCCTGTCAATTTGTCCAACGCCAGCAAAGTCGAAATTGAAGCGCAGTTCATCATCCTTCGGTTTGTTCGTGGCTCTTTCCTTTTTTGGTCGATCAAGCCTTGGCATTCGCCCGGAGCACATTGTGCAAGAGAGCCAGCCAGAGTAACCAACCACTAGTGTGTCGACGGAGCGAGAATTCTTTCTTCCCACTCGCTGTTCAGCACAGTGAAGTGGTGAGATTAACCTTTTGGAACCGCCGAGCTGGGAGTGTGCATGTCGTGTATCTGCATCTGTGCTTTTTTTTTGTGGATCGTCATAATCTGTTGTTCCAGCAAGGCTGCTTGAAATGGGCGCTAAAAATAGCCGTATTTTTGCTTGGACACAACTCTGGTGAGAAACAGTGAGACTGCACCGCCAGTTGGTGTGACAGCATATGCACGGAGGAGACTGCAGCGCTGCTGTTTTTCTATTTCTATTTTTATACTCAATTCTGGCTCTGCGCTCTGAGCCGGACTCGGTTCAACCAAGCTCGAGTGCTGTCGAGTCACGTGCTGCTTCTTTCTGACTACTTATTCCTTCACCTTGTCCAGCGCTTTTTCCCAGATTTGCCTCCATCCTTTTCACTTTCTTTGCGCTCCGCAAAAATGTATTTGTCCTCTTTTTGTTCATTTCTTTCTGAACAAAAAGAAAGCCGATATTTTTCATATGCAAAAGTTTATCACTCATCCAAAAGGCAACGCTGGTTAGAAAGACAGTTCTCCCTCTTTCTGAAAAAACTCTATGCACTAACATGACTTTAACATTGGGTTTTGGCAGAGCAAAGGGAATGAAAAGAAACCCCCGGTTGACGCTTAGTGTTGTGCTAAAGCATCGAGCAGCTTGCCATGCAGGTACTTTGGTAGCTGAAACAACCCGTCGCGGGTCACAGGGCGGTGCACAATATTCGACTGAAACGTCTCGGGCTGGATGACCTTGTCCATGACAAGAACAAACCCAAGGATATCCTCGGGATCACCGGTTCGTCCAAGCGGCGGCGGATTCCTTCCGTCGGCAATATTGATCCATCCGTTCTTCTGAAACACAGCCTGCGCATTCAGCTCGGGGTCTTCGTGCGCGTGCTTCTCGAGCACTTTCGCCACAACCGGCCAGAACTCCCTGTTCTCAATGAAATGCTCCGGCGTGATCGGATCGTTCTTGCTCTTGAGCCATCCAATAATGTTGCTGCTGCTGCTGCTGTTGATCTTTGCGCCTTGCGTGCTGGCTGCCTTGTCCTCACGACTAAACGCCAACCCTACAGGCGGATCGCCGCTCCCACCGCCTTGCATTGTTGACTGGGTGTGCGTGCCTGGTGGCATTTGTGCTGGTTGTGACAGACGCACCAGCGGATATGGATACGATCTGGATGCCATCTGAGCATGAGTTGTGCTGAAACCCCGATAGGCATGGAGCAACGGCCCGGCTGTCACAAAGATCCGCTGCATGGCCATGCTTGTCCCTTTCCACCTTCTCTTTTGTAGAAGAGGATTGTGCTTTATTTTTTTCTGCGCAGATAATGTGGCCACTCAACCAAAAAGACGACTCTGTGTATATTGCTTGTGGTGGTTACCAGCCAGTTATCAGCAAGTAAGAAAAGTGATAAGGAAAACAACAAAATGGAGAGAAAAGGATAAAATATCTTTTTTTTAAAAAAAAAAATGATTACGAAAATAATAAACGAGAAGAGCTAAAGAAGAAGCCTTTTTTATCTTTTGATCACGAAAGAAAAGATGAGAGATGCGGGGTGTTTTGTTTTTCTTGGATAAGCAAAGTCCAACAGTAAAAAAACATTTTAACAATACAAATGGCAAGTGTCGCTGTTAAACATTGAGATTCTAGCGAATGTAGCCGCCACCAGCGGTATATGGATCGTCCATCTGCGAGAAGAGCTGGTCATCGTCAAGCTGGCTGATCTGCTGGCTCTGACTGTCCTGAAGGAACATCTGCTGCTGTTGCTGCTGCTGGTTGCGAGCAGCCTCGGTAGCTAAAGCCAGGTCATCAAGCTGCCTCAGCATATCAAACGAGTGCTTAAACAGCGGCCGGATCTCATTGATTTCCACAGCCGCCAGATTGTCCATCTGCAGCTGAGTCGAGTTGAGCATCTCAAAACCCCTGCGTGTCTTACTCTGACGGACCTCGCGCAAGTCCTGCAGCAGTCGACGGATAGACTGGGGCTCCACCAGATCATCCTCCGCATTCGTCAGCAGAATATGTGCAATCTCAATGTAGTGCACCGGAAGTTTGGTGAACAGCGAGTCTGGGAGCTCTTCCTTCTTGCACAGTTCTCGTAGGTGGTGGTATGTGAGCCAGCTTGGGACAACAATACGGCATCTGTTTGTGCGCTTCAGCATCACTGCAAGCCATAGCGGAACCTCTGACTTGCGTGGTGGGCGGAAAGGTCCAACCGCTCCCTACCGTGTCAAAAAATAAAAAGGCCGTATTAGGTTGGGTTTGTTTTTGCACCAACGATCAAAACAAACAAACCAGTAAACAAACGATCAAGTAAACAAACAAATGCATGAATGAATGAATGGGCGTAGTAAAAAAAGTAGAGAAGCATGCCAAAAACCCAAGCAATGCACACGAGATCCAACGAAGCGATGAGAGAGAGAGAAAAAAAGGGTGACAATAAACGCGTGTGTTGGTCAGCATGCACTATCACTTACGGTGACGAGTTCCAGGCGATCCATGCGGTAAAACGGCACAATCTCAACGGTCTCACACTGGGCCATGTATTCAAGCTCCGGCATCGTGAAGCCCTCCTGCTGGCGACTGGTGATAGCCATGGGCGTGAGTGTCTTGGTTGTACTTGCGCTATAATAGAAAAAAGAATATGTGTGTTCTGTGAGGTTTGCGTTTCGGTTACATGGACTGAAAGAGCTAAAGTTGAAGAGGGATATCTGATTGAAAAGCGGGTGGCAATGGATTGCTAATCACCGCAGCAGTTGGCGCAGATCGGCTTATGGCAGAACACAGGCGTCCAAGATATCTGCCGGAAAAAAATCATCATAAACGAGGGACGATGGGGATGCATACGCCTGAAAAAAAAATACCAGGCCTTGTGTTCTGCCGCACGCTCTATGCTCTGAAGAAAAAGATCCCGATTGACATTTGGAACCGCGAAAAGTCCGCTTTCCCGCACCAGTTGCGGGGAGGCTAGAGGGGAATCCTTTGCTTTAGATCCACCCTCGCAGCGGAGAAGAAAAGGAAGCGCTAGAAGGAAACAGAACACTGAATGATAATGTGTACGTGTATTGTGAAGGAGATAGATGCGGCGAAAACCAAGATTAGTATCACTATCGCCTTCATCCTCATCATCGTCGTTGTCGTCTTCGTTTTTATTTATTCCAACTGTACTCGTTTCTCTTTTTTTTTTTCCCTCTTTTTTTTTTCCTCTTTCCCTTTTTTACCCCACGGCAACGGCAACCCACAGAAGCAGGACTTTTTTATTTCTTCCTTTTTCCTCTCTTCTCTTCTTCTTTTGCTGTAGCACTGATTTTGAATTTATATGCTAGTGACAAGGCGTGTCTTTTTTATTTGTAATCAATCATTTCTGTTAGAAGCCAACAACAGCAATTACACCGTCTTGTCTCCAAACAACAACAACAACAACAAGCAAAAGCCCAAACGGAGGTTTCTCTATCGCTAGCCTCAACAAGGGAAGAGGACCACTTTCGTGCTAACAAGAGGTAAGGAATGCACTCCATTTGTACCCAATTGTCGGGTCTCAGCTTTTTCTATTATAATTATTCTATTTTCACCGTCGGAAATAGGTAACAACAAAGGGCTGTATTCTGGTTTAACAAAAGGAAATTGGCCTTGAAGCGACCAAACTTTGGGTCCCTGTGTAAAGAGAGCTAGTACAAAGAGTCCACAAAAGTAGAAGACGGTAGCAGTGGGTATACCCAGCTAGAGCCAACCAGCATGGCTGGGTCTAGTCTTCTATCTTTTATTTTTCAAAGCGGTACATAGAATGTGGTCTGTTACACAGAAGAAAACATACCATTAGCACTCCTTTCTTTTGTCTTTTTCCCGCTTTCTTTCTGTATCAGACATGGAAGGTACAAAGCTTGCATCTCTTTTGCCATTTTTAAATCCTCACTTGTAGAGGGATGGGCGGGTAGTCTTTTGTTTCGCATCTTGCCTGTTCTATGCTAGTTGTTCAAAAAAGAAAGAGAAAAATTCCTGAAGTTATCTCCTTGACAAAGACACTTTCTTTATTCTCATTAACAAAACCGTCGTCGTCGTCTCTTGTTTGCGCTTTTCGTTATTTTTGCATGTCACCACCACTACTTTCATTAACTTATTTAAAAGCAAAACCACCTTTTTTGTTCGTTTTCCTGTTTCTTTTATTTTGCTGGCTGGCTGTGAAGAGTCTGTGTGTAGAATGGAAAGGTATAATGCTCAGCCGCGCGCTAGCGACGTAACATACACCGGACTGGGCGACTATGAGTTTGATCGGCCAGCACCGCAGGCGCAGCCAAAACGACTCCAACGAATATCCCGTTCCAACCACAGCTCGAACAGCAATGTGTCTCAGCAGCAACAGCAACAACAGCCATTGCAGCCATCGCAGCCACAACAACAACAGCAACAACAACATTACAACCGCCCAGCGTCCCAGAACTCGTACAACAAGTCCACGTATTCCCCACAACAGCGTGCAAACACAATAAGTCGGCAGTACATTCAGCGCGACAACCAACGGCAGTTTCCGCAGCTACAACAGCAGCAGCAGCATGCGACATCAGGGTATGCAAGGCCGCCGTATCCATACGATGAGCCCACCAGCCCCTCCGCGCAGTCGGACCTTGGGCCAATGAGCCACATGGCATCCCAGGCACCAGTGTACCCACGAGCGCAATCGATAGGCGGAGCCAGACCCGGCGTATACGCATCACAGCACCACAACCCACAAGTGACCAGCTCGACACCAGCGCTGGCCATGCCGTACCCGTCAGCCATGGTTGTGGGCGGCGGGATGCCAGCCAGCAGCAGGATTGTTCCAAGCCAAGCGCTAGTCAACGCGGTGGCATCGACCGAAATCAACCGCTTCCAGCGCGAACGTGATCTGGCGAATGCGCTGGGCAGACGGCGGCCCACCCACGGTAGCGTGTCGAGCAGCGGGAGCAGCGATTATGTGCTGGGAAACGCTGTTGGTGGTGGTGGTGCTGCGTCGGGTGCGGAGAAACCGTTCAACGCAAACGCACAGGCGGACACAGGAGTATCGTACCCGGCGCCCAATGCTCCCACTGTGTCTGGAGCACAGGGCAGATACCGCGCGCACCCGCAGAATCAGCAGCACCAGCACCAACAGTTTCAGCATCAACAGTTTCAGCAGCAGCAGTTTCAGCAGCCAGGACCCAATATGCACACATCAGTCGATATGCGAGTCGGGCGGTCCGTCAGCTCGGCATCAGCACACGCGAACGGGTACCGCGGCCCATACGGGACCACAGGGCCTGCGTTTGGCACACAGCGCAGGGGACCGCTTCCACTGGGGATGGGTGGTGCGCCTGACGCATACGGACGGCAGGACAGGTTGCGCAAGCAGGCGTCGGCCATGACGATAACCAGCACAGGAAGCGGAATGTCGGCGGCGGACGGTGGGAATCGCTACGCCAATAATGGGCCGCCGGCTGCAAATGACGGTGTGCCCGACAAGTATCGGACTGGAAGCAATGGTAACAACGCAGCGGCAGCGGCAGCAGCAGCAGCGATGCGCAACCATCATGCGCATCCTGGATCGCGTAGTGCGCCCGACCTTCATATGGACGCCATGAAGGTGGCTATCAATAGCGTTGCTAATAATCTTGACAGGAACCCGGTTCCGCAGCTCCCATCGGCATATGCGACTCCGGTGCCGTCAGCACCGTCAGCACAGCTACCACCAGCGCCCCACCAGCAACTGCCCGCTCAGCAGCAGCAGCAGCAGCAGCAACCTATCCAGCAGCAGTCTGTTCAGCAGCAGCCTGTTCAGCAGCCGCTCCAGCACACTCCGTCCCAGGGCAGCGCGCGGCCCTCCAGCGCCAGCACACGACCGTCGGTGCGCAGGGAGGCAGTGCCAGTGAACACAGAGCTCGCAGTGCTGCTGGAGACGGTGCGGCCGGTGTACCCGGCAATGCTGTCGCTGGTAGCCGAATCGTTCTGCGCAATAATCAGCCAGATTGCACGCACACATGAGCGCGACGGACTGGAGCACCCGAACAGCTTCACGGGACGCGACGCCGTTGACACGATCCACGCTATCATCAAGGCGGCCGACCGCAACCTGGCCGTCGTGGTCGGGCGCGCACTGGAGCAGCAGGCGCTGTTCCACGATGTTGCGTACGAGCGGCGTCTTCGCGACGATGCGCACGAACTCTACGCCCTGGACGACGATATGGCGGCCGCGCTGTTGTTGCGGCGGCGCCAACAGCAGCAGGCGCAGGCGCAGACGCCTGCCGGTGACAGCGAGAGAGATGGCGACGGAGACGCCGATGCCGACGGAGACGGCGAGTCGACGCTGAACCAGGACGACGCTGGCTCGCGGACGGAGCAGCCGGCACGGATGCCAGTCAGCGGCGTGTTTGTGATGCTGACGGACTGCTACTCGCCCACATGCACCAGCACGCAGCCGTGCTACAGCGTGACGTGTCCGCGGCAACGGGCACAGCAGGACCACCTGCGCAAGACGGCGCGCAGCAACGTGGCGGGCGAGATGAAGCAGGAGAAGCTGTGGTCGATGTCGGTTCCGACGGAGGTGGTGAAGTCGGTGAGTCGGCGGGAGCTGGACCGGCAGGAGCGGCTGTACGAGGTGTTCTACGGAGAGAAGGACTACGTGCGGGATCTGTGCATCCTGCGCGACCTGTACATGAAGCCGCTGCACAACGGGGATGTGGTGCGCGAGGACCGGCGCAAGAACTTTATCACCAAGGTGTTCAAGAACGCGCTGGCGATCCTGGCGGAGAACATGGAGCTGCACAAGGCGCTGGAGCGGCGGCAGAAGGAGGACTTTGTGTGCCACCAGGTCGGCGACGTTTTCCTCCCGTTCGTCCAGCACCTCGAGGCGTACCTAGAGTACTGTGCCAACCAGCCGTACAGCATGCACTTCCTGGAGGCCGAGAAGCGCACCAACGCGCGACTGGTGGAGTTCCTGGAGAAAACCGACCGTCGGCCCGAGTGCCGCAAGCTGGGCGTCCAGCACTTCCTGACGCGGCCGCCCACGCGGCTGGCGCGGTATCCGCTGGTTCTGAAGGCGGTGCTGAAGTACACGCCCGAGGGCCATCCGGACCGCGAGACGATTCCGCACGTGATCGCGCGCATCGAAGCAATGCTGGGCCAGATCAACGCCGAGACGGGCCGTGCGCAGAACCGGCTGCGGCTGTTCAAGGTGGACGACAAGCTGGAGTGCTCGGTGGCGGACCGCAACAACCTGCGGCTGACGGACGAGCAGCGCAGACTGGTGCGCGACAGTCCGCTGCGCAAGCGCGGCGGCAGCGAGGCGTCGGCCATCCAGGTGCTCCTGCTGGACCACATGCTGCTGATGTGCAAGGTCAAGACGGATGCGCAGACTGGCGACGAGAAGTACACGATCTACAAGCATCCGATTCCGCTGCAGCTGCTGGCTGTCAGCAACCCCGACGCGCCGGCCGGCAGCGTGCGCGCGGCATCGGGATCAGGATCGGGATCGGGATCAACGCCAGCAGCAGCAGCCGCCGCGAGCGATGAGGCAGCCGCGCCGCGCCCGACAATCATCCCGATCGACGCGGGCGATGCGCAGCGCGACCGACACGCGTTCCCGCTGCAACTCACGCATCTCGGGCGCAACGGATTCACGGTGACACTGTACGCGGGGAAGCTGGCGGACCGGCAGCAGTGGCGGCAGTGCATCGAGGAGCAGCAGACGGAGCTGGCGGCGCGGCACCGCAAGTTCGAGCTGGTGGCGGTGGCGGCGCAGTTCCCGTCGGGGATCCGCGTGACGTCGGCCGATGTGTACGACCAGGGTCGTGGCGTGGTGATTGGCACGGACCGCGGTCTGTATGTAGGGGTTGCGGGGCGGCCGCGCTCGTTCCAGCTGCTTGCGCACCTGCGTCACGATCGCGTGCACCAGATCGAGATCCACGAGCGGCTCGGGGTGCTGGCGATGGTTGCCGACAAGGACCGCAATCTGTACGTGTATCCGCTGGACCAGCTACTGGTTTCGGCAGGCGGCAGCGGCGGCTCCAGCGGCCGTGTGCGTGCCAAGCCGCTGCACACGCATGTTTCGTTTGTGCGGTTCGGCAAGTACCAGGACATGGATATTCTGTGCTCGGTGCGGTCGACCACGCTGAGCAACCAGACGATCATCCGCGTGTTCCGTCCGGCCGACGCGCCGCAGCGGCCGCGCGCACTGGGACGGTTCCTGGCGCTGGGCGGAGCCGACGGCGCCGACGCCTGGCGCTGCATCAAGGAGTGCTACATTGCGGCCGAATCGACGTCGCTGCACTTTCTGCGGTCGCGGCTGTGCGTGGGATGCAGCCGCGGATTCGAGATCGTCGATCTGGCCACGATGAACACGCAGTCGCTTCTGGATCCGGCCGACGCATCGCTCGGCTTCATCAATCGTCGCGAGACGTCGCATCCAATTGCGCTCTTCCGCGTGCACGATGGCGAGTTCCTGCTGTGCTACGACGTCTTTGCCTTCTACGTCAACCGCAATGGCCAGCGCGCACGGCCCAACTGGATGGTGCACTGGGTTGGCGCCCCCGTCTCCTTCAAGTTCGAGTATCCGTACGTGCTGGCCTTTGATGCGCAGTTCATCGAGGTGCGCCATGTTGAGACTGCTGCGCTCGTCCAGGTCATTGTTGCTGGCGCCTGCACCTCGCTCTCGCCTGCAAAGGACGGCGTCAATCTCTGCGTCACGTCGCCGGCGCCGTCGCTGCCGCAGGAGATCATGCGTGTGCAGCACATTCTGGCCAAGGATCCTCTCTGATGCATCGTGCACGTGCCGCATCCCCATTGTTGTTGCGGGCGGAGCTAACAAGCGGGTGCTGGCCCGAATCGCCCTCTGTCCCCTGTTTATGCCCCATCAACCACTTGTTCTCTCTTCTCTCTCATGATCCCCCGCGCAAAGGTCGTCTACGAGAACTGCAGCGTGCTCGATGTGTCCGGCCGCCTCCTGTTCCGCGCGCCGCGCAAGCGTCTCGACTGGTACCTGACGCGCGGCCTGGCCACGCGGGTGGACGACACCACGATCCAGCTGACGTTCCAGAACAAGGGAACCGGGCGCCAGGGCGAGCAGTTCTATCTGCAGGACATGCGCAACGAATGCGTCGTCTGCGGCGCGACATCTTGTGGTCTGACCATGCACCACGTGGTTCCGCACCAGTACCGGCAGCACATGCCCGACAATGTCAAGTCGCGGTCATCGCACGATCTGCTGCCGCTATGTATTGCGTGCCACGACGCGTATGAGCGCCACGCCACTGTGTTCAAGATGCATCTGCGCCGCTGCTTTGATGCGCCGCTGGACGGACGCGGCTGGATCGTCCGCGATGACTGTGCCCGGGGGAAGCGCGCGGCTGCTGCTCTGCTTGATGAGGCCAAGGCTGCTGGTATCCCGGCTCCGCAGATCGACAGGCTGCGCGAGGCTGCTCGTCTTGCAATCGTCGCGTACCGCGACGCCCTGGTTTCGCTCATGCCGCCGCCATCCGACCCCGCCGACCCTCCCCCTCCTTCATCTGCCGGCCCCAGCGTCCGCGAGCTCTCTGCGCTCTGCGCCCTGCCGCTACGCGAGCGCGGACCCGACTACGTCAGCCATGGCGAGATTGTGGTTGCTGCGCTGGCTTCTTCCCCTGCAGATGCCAACGCCAACGGCGATACTTCTGCTGGGATGTGCGCCGATTGCTCCGCCCTCGTCGATGGCGGCGTTGCTGCCTTTGTTGCCGCCTGGCGCTCCCATTTCCTCCGCTATGCGCAGCCACGCCGGTTGCCCGAGCACTGGGACACCAACTACCCGATCCGCAGCAACAGCAGTAGCAGCAGCAGCAGCAGTAGCGAGGATTTGCCGCCATAGACAAAGGGTGTGCGAGAGTTCATATATGTCGTGGCTTTCCTTCTCTTTTCTTTGTTGCTGGCGGGCCCATCATCCTTATCTCTTTATACACACATCTAACTAATTAACCCCGTAGTAATATATTAATAACGATGACTGTAAAAAGAAATAGTACTCTCGTGACCTCGCCATGTCTTGAAGCGAGCACTCATTTGCCGGTGTGACTGCCTTCCGATCGCAGGCCCAACAACAGAATAGTGGTGGGGGTGTGGGATTGCCAAAAATACCCTTTGTCCATTTATTTTTCTTTTTTTTCTCCGTTGGGGTAAAAAACGGAATCTTGTGTTGCCACAAAAACAACATTTCAGTTCCTTATCATCCTGAGGCAAATGTTGCTCAACTTTTTTTTTTTTCCTTTTCCTTTCCGTTTTTTTTTTCACTGCTCATAGAAACTGAAAGTTGTTATTTTTTTCGTTCTCTCTTTACCTAGTTGCGTTTATAGAGCATTCTTGATACACTTTAACCCATTACTTTCTTCTAAAAGATGATGTCCAAGAGCGTAAAGGCATACATGTGGAGACACTGGTACCGCTACGAACTGATCCCCATCTACGCCATCTGCGTAGGCGGCGTGGGCATCTGCGCCTACTTTGGCGGCCGCGCACTCAAGGGCCCCGATGTTGTCTGGAACAAGAAGAGCAACCCGTACCCGTGGCTCCATGTGGAGCAGAACCAGAACACCAAGCTCCTCGACCCCAACAACCGCTTTGAAAAGTCCTGGAGTCGCGATAGGCTCTAGATATGGAAAAAAAGGAGGTGCCCAAAGGAGGTGCCCTCTTTCATGTTTGTTCAAGAAGAATAGAAGACTCTTGGCCACGATGTCTTCTTTTAACTGTAGTTTATTGCTTGTCTTTTAAATCCTACCACCCTTTTTCGGTTTGTTTGTTTTTTGCGAATGAAGCACTAGAAAGGATTAATAAAACGGCTTGCCTAGGATATTCATTCAACTACGTTATCTCTTCTTTATTCACATACCATATGGTTTGCATGTGTTGCTTCGTGTGAATAAAGCATTAGTTAAGTGAGGCATTGTTCTCGATGTATTACGCTAATGATACCCACAACAAGGCTTGTTTTATGCCGCGATGTATTTAATGAAATGATAACATAAAGTATGTGTTGCAAGAGCATGAAACTGAATGAGGTGTGGAAAAGAGCCTCAGACAGTGATAAATCTTGCTGTTTGGTTTCTGGACCATCATTTTCCCAAAATTGCTCTGTTCTCTTCCTCTCTTTTTCTATCGAAACAGAAAAAAGGGGGGGAAATTGGCACGCCAACTCCTTGGCGCAGGATATAGCTATGATTAAGAGATTAATAACCTCAAAAAGCTATGGATCCGACAAATAGGACCGGTAGGGCTGGGAAGGCGCAGAAACTTCAAAACGAAGTGCAGTTATCCCAACTCTTTTAAAACCGAGGAAAATCAAGCCCACGTTTAGGTAAAGAAAAACCATTTTCTTTATGAAAAGGCGAAGCGCAATTCAACGCAATTCACAAAAATTGTTCCCAGCACTTCCAGATGGCAACCACACGTATTTTGGGACGTCCTCACGTGAAATGGGCAAAACTCCCCATCAAATTCCACACCTTTTTTTCATTTTCTTCATTAGTCTTGTTGCATCGACGTATCTGGATCACGCTGCACCTTGCGCAAAAATGAGTTGTACCAGTCCTCAAAGACCTTGACGGGAAGCACCTGGACGGGCGCGTTGGATCCAATCGGCCCAATCGTGGATGGATCCTGCCGTGTTGCAAAGGACATTGCGTAGTCGTACAGGTTCTGCAGCACACGCTCGGAAAAGGCCTTTGCGGCCTGGAACGGCATGCCCGCGACATTGCCGCTGCCCTCGGCACGCGCCGACGATGCGGGGACCAGCGAGTGAGATTGCGACGTCGGGGCCGCCATGGTTGTGTTATCCTGCTGCTGCTGCAGCAGCTGCTTGGTTTGCATCTGCTGCTCAACGGCCTGCAGCGGCTCAATGGATATCCCAAGCTCAGCACTAATGCTCGGCATGCGTGCGGCCGCCTCCTCAGGAGTGAGCGTCGATTTGAGCCTGAATATGGCGCTGGGCTTGTCGTTGGACAGAGCGCCCAGCAGCTGCCAGCTCTTGTTGGGCCACAAGAGATGCACGGTGGCCGCGTATCCGGGTTCAAATGGAATCGTTCCTAGAAGGAACACCACGATGTGGTTGATGCTGTGGGCATCGGATAGTTCAAACACATACTTGTTGACGTCCACCTGCTGTAGGTTTGTCTGAACCAGTCTGCCTGCTACGATGCACCCGAACATTGTGTTTAGTTGTATTTACAAGGCGATGTGATAATAAGTGCGTAAGAGGCTTTAGGGCCAGAAAATAAAAGTAAAAAAAAGACGAGGCGAGACTAGACAAAAAGAGCAATATCGAAAATCATTTCAAATTCACACAAGGAAGCAAAAGAAAGCCAAAAAAAAAAAGAAATCGTATTTTCTGCACGTTATCTGCAGCTTCTGTGTTGTTCGACGACATCACACTCGCATGCTCTGTTTCATCATCCAAGTGAAAAACTGACGGATTTTAAACGAGAGGCCTTTTTCTTCTTCATCTTTGTGGGATTAACAACTCCGTGGCAAAAATCGCGCAATCATCTTGTGTTCTCATATTAGTAATATCGTTTTTCATCAATCGGTTAAAAGAAGCGAGGCCAAAACCTTTTCCTTTTCTTTTCTTTTCTTCTTCACTCTCATCATCTTTTCCCTCTCTCTTCCCATATAGCTAAACACATTTTTATTGCACTTATAGCCTCTCGCACTTTGATGGGTGCCACATCGTCTCTTCCTCATACTAGTTCATCCGCCCAAAACATGCCGATTGCGTCAAAGGCTGTATCGGGGCTTGTCAGAAAGCTCATCAGCGACAACAGCGTGATGGTGTTCTCAAAGTCGTACTGCCCGTACTGCGACCGTGCCAAACGACTCCTGATCGAGAAGGGAATAAAGTTCAACGCCGTCGAGCTGGACAACAGAAGCGACGGATCGGATATCCAGGACCATCTGGCGGCTATCAGCGGCCAGCGCACGGTGCCGAACGTCTTTGCTAACGGCCACCATGTTGGCGGATGCGATGACACGTTTGCTGCCTTCAGAACCACCAAGTTCGTGGATCTTCTGGATGGCCCCGTCGGCAAGTTTGCTGATGCAAAGCCCGAAACGCCCAAGGAGAAGGCAACCACAAAAGAGGAGGAGAGTGCATCCTCTGCCGCTGCATCTCCGGCGGAATCGGGACGCGCGTCTCCGGCTGTCGTGGATGACGACAAGGCTGCCGTCTAGCCGGATGGTACCTCAGGCTCCAGCACAATCCCTGAATGAAGCCCGTGTGATGCCGGGTTATACATCGCCTGCATAATTCTTGCACATGGCATGTCTTGTGCTGTACGCTGGATCATTTCGCAGGTGTCTTCATGTGGAAATCTTTTGCTCTTCTGGTTGTTCAATAGCCTTTTTAATTTCATTAGCGATTATCTATCTCTTTTTTATAATATATAATCAAACAATCCATTCATTTAGTTTTTACGTGGTCTATCCTTGCCACGCGCATTACTACAATATAAAGTTCCATGTTGTTTCTTTATCTGGAGAAAGTATATTGTAATAAATGTAAAATACTAGCTGGGGTGCCAGTTTTGAGTACTACTCTATAAAATGCCTTGACTAGTCTCTAAAATATTGAAGAATTTCCCCCAAGGCACTTTTTCAACAAGCTTCTATCATCTCAACAACTTGGGATACCTTCTCTGAAAAGTTCTATCGCTTGCATATCACAACTATAAATTAACAATGCTATTTTTCCATCCTTCAGTTGTAAGTAGCAAGGTTAAGAGGCATTCTTTTTTGTTTTTTTCCTCTCACAGAACTAAAGTCATTGTTTATCGCATTCATATCTTCTACTTTGACAGGTGTCACATCGTACTAGTCCATCCGTCCAAAACATGGAGACCCAGACAGATTCCGTACCGGAGCTTGTCAGAAAGCTCATCAGCGATAGCAACGTGATGGTGTTCTCAAAGTCATACTGCCCGTACTGCAACCGCACCAAGTGCCTTCTGGACGAAAAGGGGATAAAGTTCAACGCCATCGAACTGGACAACAGAATCGACGGATCAGATATTCAGGACTATCTGGAAACCATCAGCGGCCAAAGTACAACACCTAACGTCTTTGCTAACGGCCACCATGTCGGTGGATGGGAGGAAACGGCCGATTCAATCAGAACCACAAAGTTCATGGATCTTCTGAATGGCCCTGCTGGCAAGTTTGCTGATGCAGCGCCGGAAAAGCCCAAAGAGGAAGCAAAAACGACAGAGTAATCCCCTGCTGTCGTGGATGACGGCAAGTCCGCCATCTAGCCGAATAATACCACAGACTCCAGCGCAATCCCTGAATGCTGTGTATATCGTCATCCCTAGCCTTATCTCCGCCGTTTGGACTTTGTCATTTCTTCCTTTCCTGCTTTCAGTTGCCTTGGGTATTACGATTATTATAATGGAGCTGCTCTTCACTCTTGTATCTGTGTAAGCTAGTTGCTGTTTATGATCATCTGCCGCTGGTCAGCGCATCCACCGCGTCGGAGAACGTGTCAAACGTGCCGTCTAGCGGTGCCGGTGCCTTGGCTTCATCGTTGGCGCGGTACTTTCCCGTGCGCACCAGGTACCGCTGGAGCCGCAGCTCGTGTGCGCCGCCGCCGAGGTCGGCGAGGACGTCATCACCGATCATGGCCACGGACTCGGGCTTCTCCAGAAGCCCCATGTCGGCCAGCGCAAGCTGGTAGAACTCGCTGGCCGGTTTGCCTACAAGCACCGCGCGCTTGTCTGCCGCGTACTCCAGTGCGGCCACAAACCCGCCCGGCCCCATCGATAGCTGGCCCTCGGACTGCGCGTAGTACTTTGCCCGGTGGATCCCGACCAGGTCGGCGCCGTCCTGGAGCGCCCGGAACGCGCGGTTCATGTGGGCGTAGTCGAATCGCGAGGGCGCCAGCCCTACTACCACCGCCGTGTATGGCGGCGTCTGGTCGATGTCGTTGAACTGCTCCAGTGCCGCGTCCTCGAGAAGCAGCAGTGGGCGGTATCCCTTCTCCAACACCAGTCGTTTGGCCGCACTGAGCGAGCTGAATATCTCGCTGCGGTCCAGCGCGAATCCCAGACTCACCAGCTTACTATACAGCCGCTCGTCACTGGTTTTGGTCGAGTTTGTCACAAACCGCACCCGGATCCCCGTGTCGCGAAGCTTCCTTAGCGCCGCAACTGCGTTCGGCGTCACTTTGTCGTCTATGTGAAGCGTGCCGCTCAGATCGAGCAGAACCCCCTTGAGCGCCTTGCGTGTGGTTGCCATCATTCAGTATTATAGCGCAAACGGAGAATAAAAGAAAATCCAAAACTAAAGCATAAACAGATCAAGAATGCCAGAACCAGGAAAAGCTTGACTTCATATATTATTACTTTTTTCGCTGCTAAATGTTTGAATAGACTACATGCACATCACTTATGGACTGCCCATTCCCAATGAATCCAGCTTTGCCTTCTCTTTTAAAAAAGACTCAGTCCATGGTCAGGGCCTTGCGTGCAAGCGCCAGGGCGCCGTCTCTCGTCTTGTTGCCGCCAATGAACCCAGACTGATGAACAAAGATGCATCCTTCAATTCCAGCACGCTCCGACAGCTCGTTGTCGCGAACACCGCGCCAGGCCTCCGGCAGCGCATGGCGGCTCTTGAACGACCCGGGGGCTTCAGGCACCGCCTGGACGCGCCAGTTGTTCGCGGGGTCCGGATACAGAACATAGATGAGCTTGGCAAGATTGGGATCCTTCGTGCGCGCTTCCTCCTCAATTGTGTCCAGATAGTCCTTCCACGGACAGAACTGGTCAAACAGCACGATCTGGCCGCTCTGGTCCACCTCGAACCGGCCGTCGAACCCCTGCTCCACGATTTTGCGCCCAGGCATCCACGCCAACGCAAAGTAGCGCACGCGCTCGTACAGCTCCTCTCCGGTGATCTTCATCGCGTTGGCGAACCGGGCATCCATGTCGCCTTCGGGCTGGTTCCACCAAGGATTCAGACGCGAAACACGCGACCCGAGCCCCGTGCTCTCCTTGTACGCCGGCTCAATGTCTTCCGGGTACCGCGGGATGCCATTGTCGTTGCCGTCGATGCCCTCGATAAGAACCTCGTAGATCTTGTCGTACAGGACATCCACCTCCTGGTCGCCGATCTTCTCGTCTGCCAGAATCGCCCTAATCACATCCTTGCCATAATGCTTGTATATCAACCCGGCGCTGCTGAGCTTTGTTTTGTAGTTCTCCGAAAACTGCTCATCGAATCCGCGCTGGTGATGATCGTACCGCTTGGCATCGTGGTCGTACACGCCACCGACGTCAACAACAATGTCGCACGTATCCAGAACAGCCGGGTCGCGGCTGCGCACCACCTTGGCATCCTTGTACTCGCCCAGCTGGTGAAGCATGTAGCATGCCAGCGCCTCGTCGCAGTGGAACGTGCCGCTGTGTGTACCGATTGTCTTGGGCATTGCTTGGTGTATGCTACTGATTCTGCGGATTAAAGTACGGTTGCGATTAATGGGCTGCGTTTTACTAGGCGAAAATAAACTATTTGAAAGAAATCTTCTGAAGAGCATACGAAAGCAAGCAGGGACAAGGAATGAGAGAAAGAAAGAAAAAGTGATTTCTTAATAAAATTTCATTTTTTTTTCTGGTTTCCGAAAAAGAGGTGGATGAAAAGAACTGCTTGTAAAGCCCTTATTATTTCTGGATTAAACTTCGAACTGGCTTAATCCTTGCAAGAGATACATTATGATCTAGCACGTGATATGAAATGGACACACATACACATAAGCAGCGCCCCCGTCCTTTCTACTCTATTACGCCCAGATAGTCTTCCTTGATCGTGCCAATGGTATAGATTGCCGTTGCATCGATACGCACACCAGTTATCTTGACGCGAACAAGCGTTCCGACCTCAATCTTTTGTTCTTCCGAGTGGTACGACGGCGGGTTGCTGTGCTGGTTGAACTTCATGTCAGCGGGAATAAGCTGGGTGGAAACAAAGATCTCCAGCGGACCGGCCATGGATTTGAAGCCCATCCGGTTGACCTTAGTAACCACCGCATCCATGACCTCGTTTCTAAACGGCCTGAACAGGATTGCCGAGTACTTTACTTCAAACTCGGCCGAGCCTAGTCCCGGAAGTATCTTCCCCATCTGGATCTCGAGGATGGCCACCACGGCTACAATGTATCCGTACCGACCGGAGCACAAGTCCTTGACATCCTCGTACAGTCGCTGTGTGACAAACTCGCGCATCCGCGGCCCTAAGAACGACGGATGCAGGGTGATTGTGTGTGACAGTTTCTTGTGGAAAAACATTGGTAAACCAACCCAGCTGCTGTATGCGCGTTAAACCTGAAAAGGCCTAGCTTCTGTTCAACAAAGTATATGAGGGCTTAATATACAACAATGGTAAGAGAAGCAGACTAAGACAGTGTAGTGTGAACTCAAAAGATGAACAAGCAATAATGGTGGTTGCTCCAATCTTGACAATAAATGCCACTTTTGCTGATGCATTAATTTGTTTATGCTTGGAATTTATGGGGGGTGGGTTATGATAATTAGATTTGCAATCTTGTTGATCGGACAATGTGCGGATATTCTCAGCGCTAGATTCATGGGAACGCTGCAGGAGACTCAATTAGAGTCATGAAAAAACTATACATAAATCTCCTATCCCTGCCAATGCGTTTGTTTTGAGTATGAAATCTATATGCATATTATTTCCAGTAAGCATAGGATATAATGGTACTTTTGGCATTGGTCAAAAATACTAATCATCTGTTTAAAGAGATATTGGCATATTCGTCATCTATTTTAGATATATTAATTGCATTGAGTAGTATTGCACATTCTACAATTTAAACTACCAAAGCGTTCTGGTAATTTGATATCAACATGTGGTATGATTAATATATGTGAGTAGTTCAATTCGGAAACACCTAAATAGAATATAATGCACATGACTGTTCACC
Organism: Coemansia sp. RSA 1200; assembly: GCA_027578915.1. Taxonomy (NCBI): domain Eukaryota; kingdom Fungi; phylum Kickxellomycota; class Kickxellomycetes; order Kickxellales; family Kickxellaceae; genus Coemansia; species Coemansia sp. RSA 1200. Next base: position 5,922 of record JANBTT010000111.1, on the reverse strand, counting down.
CGTTTCCAAATAAAAGCCAACATCTCTATTATTACTTTATATTAAATTGTAAGAATTCTAGCAATAATTAGATATTAGTATTTTAATAAAACTGCAATAGTATTAAATTGAATAAGACAAGCATGGACAAAGATCAGATACAAACAGGGGAACAGAAACGGAAATTAAATATAAATCATGGGATTCCTAATACAACCATTGTAATTAAAACGTTGTATATTGTTTTTAAACTAATTCACAATATATAAAGGTAGACTACAGAATGAAAATAAATTGCGCTTTTTTATTTTCACCTCCATCTTCCCTTTAATTCAAAAATGTCTTCATCAAAGTACACTGTAACTGCTAAATTTGTAGCAAAAAACACGCATGTTGGTCTGCGTGTTTTCGTTAATGTATTTGCACTTGATGAAGATAATGCATTAGAAAAGGCAATGATAGAGTTTGTTAGAGAAATTGTGGAATTTTTGGAGTGTAGTGATAAATCTGCACAGAATTATATAAAATCATGTGACGCAACATATTCTTGTAAGAAGGTTCTATAAGCATTTTCTGGTTAGGAATAGTTAATACCAATAATTATACATCTATATGTAATAATAAGTCTAAAAGGGTAGATAGAGTTTACAGATAAAGCTACAAAAATGTGAATAGATTAATAAAAGTAAAACATGTAATCTAACTAAATATTTGTATACAGCTTAATAATCTGTGGCAATAATAACACACTCACAACTTGCTGTATGTTATAACATGATAATACAATGATTCAATGCGTCAAGCCCCAATATGACGCCAATAGGTATAAATGGCTGCTATGACGTAGGTATGAGTAAAATGAATTGATACAATACAAAAATTAAAAGAAAAGGACACATAATATATTATACTTGCTATTGCTGTAAAACGTGTAATATATAATGCCAACCTGCAGCTAAATGGCATATTCAATCTTTTTACTTTTTGCCTTTATCACTTTCGCATTTAATTAATAATGTCGTTTATATTCTTTACTGTAACTGCTAAAAACCTGAAGTTTAAAGGAAATAATGGAAAACCAATTAACGTTCCAGTAAATGCGGATAATGAGGAGGATGCTTTATTAGAAGGAAAAAAGCAAATCAGAGATAAACTTGTGCAAAATTTTGAGTATAATATAGCCAAGGCAAATAGTATTGTAAATTCCGCTGATGTAACATTTAGTGCTGAAAGATTAAATTAGTTGTGTTTCCTGGGTATATAAGCTCCGAGCCTCCAGAATCCAATATGCAATCCAGGTAGGCTTCTAGTCATTTTTAGTTAACTCAATGTGTTCTTTATATTATACAACATTTACTATTAGGAATCCTTTTAAATGGAATATGGATACAGAAGGGGAAGAGATGGTTTGTTTGAGGTTTACATCTCAGGTGGTCTAACGTAGCAGTTTGTTGCTTGGAGCTGTAGGTTTAAATCCTGCTTCCTTCACCCTAGGATTATCGGCTATGAGGCTGATTTTCTGTTGACCAGCGATCACACAAATGTTGGTTGTGTAGTGAACTCTGGTGGTTGGTCTCTGCTGACACAGAAAGCTTCACAAGAGTTGGGCTTTGGGTACTCTGTTTTGGCAATATTACAGTTTAAGCATTTTGGTACCACCATATTTGTGCTTGCAAAGGCGGGGACATTCTACAAGAAAATTATGTCTTCTGTTGTTCCAATCTATCCTTAATCCATTTTCGGATTCTTTGGAAAATGTAAATATCTTATAATGTCTTAGGTCAATTTGATCATGTAGTTTTTTCCAACAATTGATTTAATATAGCCTCCGTCTATTTGGAATACAGCATCAAAAAGGAGTATGGATACTGTTACATTCGTGGATCACAGTGGATCAGCGGGGCCTGATACAGGGGGGGCGTTGTCAACCCTGCCAGTGACCCACATGCAGGCTGATCAAAAGGACCTGGGTCAGATTAATCGCTCCGCACCCACAGATTGTGCAACGATGGTTGCTTCTGTGACTATCACTGGGATTGGCGCCTTGTTCCAATGTGCTCTCAATAGGATGTTGACATCTGACTACAAGCTATTGTGCAGTTGTCAATATCTGACTACAAAGCATTGAAACCATGCCATTTTACAATTGCCTCAAAACAACAAGTAACTTATCAGCGGTTTTAAACGCAGCCGCGATGTTTTAATAGTTGAAATTCTATAGTATTTAGGCAAGCGTTTTTCTACGCAACATTTGGAGTAGAAAATCTTGTCAATAAATTTCTCTTCTCCATTCTTCTTCATTTACGACGAAAGGCACAACCTCCGCCTACTGTAATAATACAATAGTAAATTAGAAACAGCAAGGGTTTATTTTATATATTTATTAAAAATTTTAATAAGCCTATTTATAAAATGACATAATGCTGGTAAAAAATGTGTGGCAATTATGATGCAATAACATATAAGATTAGTTCACACAGATACAGAAACAGAAACCATATGCCAAGCAAAATGAGTAAATAAATACATAATCGTTTGTTGTTGTAGAAAAATTGTATTGCCTTTACTAAAAATTTGCAGTATATAAGGCTGGTTTTCTGCTGAATAATGCACTCAATATGTCTTGCTTATCTGTCTTTATTCTTTTCTGACTTCAGAATGCAAATTTCAAATTACGTTGGAACAGCCGAGTACATAGAAAAACTTACAGGTACACCAAAATTTATATCCGTTAATGTAAATGGAGTTGATATAGCAGATGCAGAATGTAATGCGAGAATAGAGATTATTAAAATGGTTGCAACAAACTCAAATTGTGATTTTGGCTACACAAGGAAATATGTGGATTCTCTTAATTTAAAATATGTTTTACAGAGGATTAAGTAAACAGTTTTTGCTCATTAAACGCCAATATAGTTTGTTATGTTAGGTTTTATAATATATTGCAACTTACAAAGAGACTACGTTACACATTTGATATACTGTTATAGGTTTAGAAAGTTGTAAACTAAATTTTTAGAATGAATTGTACAATGTTAGTTGCTGTAAAGTAATACCATTTGTGCACTATGCATAAAAAACAGTAGTTTGCTTATATAATACCTATGTAAAAAACTAACCAAACTGCAGAAAGTATATTGAGACGTGGAAATTGTTGTTGTAAGAAGAATTACTAAATAGAACCCAGTGGAGTTTACAATCAAGAAAACAAAGCTTTACAAAAAGACAATTGCTTTTACAAAAATAGTTGCTTTTTAAATTTCTTTGTCAACTATATTGAGCTTGTCTTTCGAAAAACAACTGTTAAGTTTGCAACTTGTATCTTGGTTATTTGATTTATTAGAGCAATATAAAAGTTGAAAAGTAAAAATTGAAGCTTTTCCCTCCTATTTGAGTTTTTATCAACTACTCTTATTTCTAACTATATACATTTACAAAACATGCATATCAATAGCCTTCCAACTGATATTCTTTTTGCTATCCTCAAGCCTTACTGCAAGGAAGAGTTTTATTTTAACGGTTGCTTTAGAAGACACACAAACATTCTTTCAGTCTGTCAAAAATGGCGAAAGATTGCATTGCCAGTAACTTTTAATAAGTTATCTATCAGTCTCAGTGACAAGTTATGGACAAGCATAGATATAACAGCTGATTATATGAAACAGTATCCACACACTGTTGACATCAAGATTGATTCTATGGGTAATGGGCCTTTGGAGTGTATGGAAAAGATCCTTGTAACGCTTGAAGCATATAAATGCTTTTTGGACAATGTTGGGAATTTGGTTTTGAATTTTGAATTCCCCGGCGGGCTGTTTGATCATGCCGAGCAGGATCCAGTAACAAAAAATAGAATTATGCAAATAGCAAAAGAGTTTAAAGTATTACTTCCAGGTGTTACATTTCTACGTAGTTATAACCATTCTGATAGAAACGTTGTATTTATGTTTGAAGCTGCTTTGGTAAAATTATATGTACCACAGCTAACACAGGTAAGAGTAAGCTCAAAGTCTTTAGATTCTGGCACATACTTTGCTAATTCACTATTCAACCTTTGGCTTAATTGGTATCGAGATTCACCAATGCTTCCAAAAATAAATGTGAACAGTCTAACAAAGTTAAATCTAGTATGTATTGATGAGACATTTGACTGGAGTGTGTTTTCTCATGAAAATACAGATAACTCTGGCGTGCTTCATTTTCCGGCTCTTAAATCCTTGGTAATCGATGTAATTCTTAGTCAGGAAGATCTGGTTGGTCCAGGTAACAAATTTAACTATACATTGGAGGCGCCAATACTTGAGTACTTGGATGTAAATGAACTCTGTCCATTTACCTGCTCTTTATTGGCATCAATATCTACAGAAAAGGTGCTCAACAAATTTATCGTGTCAAATAATCCCGATATCATGTTTGTACTGTATGGATTTGGCTTATCAAACTCAACCAAGAATATATTTAATAAGTATTATAATAACTCTTTCTCAAGCGGAAAAGTGGATGCCATTGAACTTGCAAATGATTTACAAGCCACTAAAGGGTTTACATGTTCTGCAATGGAGGTAATTGTAGAGCGGCAGATCCTCACATCAGATGTGCAACGCATCTACTGGTCACATGTAACAAAGATGACGGCCTATGGTGGCATAGGTCTAGTTGATGTCCTGGAGCTTATTAGATCAAAACTGCCTAACCTGGTAAAGCTAGAAACGTATAATATTATGCTAGAAGACACCGATGGCGCTTCGTTTGTTATTCCAGAACTTCAGGATGGCTCTATTAGCCCAATTGAGTCCAAGCTCAAGACACTGGTGTATGGATTTGACAAATATGATTACACGGGTATATATGAATTGAGTGAATTGTTTGAAATGTCAATGGCAAAAATAATAAAGTCATTAAAGAGTTTCAGATCTTCGCAAGTCATTTTAATATAGGATAGAATTCAGTGGAAGGAGTGCATTGTAATGTTTTCTTTTTCAGTTTTATATAAGATATATTTCAAAGCCTTTAAGCAATTTTTTAAAGATTCCCAACTAAAAACCACTTTGGTGCTATATAATATGCAGCAAAAGTAGGCTATAGAAAGACAAGAGGAGCTGTCTTCTCTTTAACAAAGGAATCCACCATCTTTGGCTCATACTCTCGGGTGATCAGTTACAAGCTTTTGGTTTGGTCAAGATGTATGCGCTTTTCTTGGGCTCTACTGGGTATACTACACACTAGTCACTTGTCAATATGTCGACTTCAAGTCCTCAAGTGTGATCTAACGCTGCTTGTTATCCTCAAGCTTAGCAACGCTCATAAAATAAAGAAAACCCATCATTTGCCCAAAGCCTGATATTTGCTGCTGATGCTGGATCATGATCACGACGTTTTTATCTTTTTATTCTAGCTTCTTTTGAGATTGAAAATAATTAGGGTTTCACTTGACAATATTGGTTTTGTTTGTAATTCTTTGTCTTTTGCATTCGTACTTCTTTCCTTTATAGTTAAACAGGCGCTGTAATGTCGATATTGTTAAGAATAGGCCTGCCTTTGCTGGCCAGCGGCGTTGGCGGGGCTATTGCGTTCTACACATTCCAGCCAATTATCAAGGAAAACCGCGATGAGCAAATGAGACGACGCCAAGAAGTTCAAAAGTACTTAGAAGAACGGCAACAAAAGAAGGAGCTAGAGCAAAAACAAAAGGAGACGAAATAAGAATCTGGCGGTTTACATTACTTGAATTTACATTATATTTAATCGCAGCTATTGTGTAAATAAAATAAGGGCAAAAAAGGTCTACTATTCAGTTCTTTTGCAACAGCTCGATGATGCGCTTAACGCCAACAAGCCATTTGAGCTCAGCGGTATAGGCGTCTGTCTGGAGCAGATCTCTAAGCACCGAGGCAGCGTCAGAAAGGCTGGCAGCTTCCACAAGCACAGCAATGGTGCAGAGTG
>JANBTT010000110.1:0-50313 GCA_027578915.1 Coemansia sp. RSA 1200 | reverse complement strand
AGACTAGCATAGACAATAGATTCCATTATACAGTATCTAAAACATACATAAACGCATTAACCCAGATTAAAATAGTACGTACCGTGTTTATGCTCAGCCCTGGATATCTATTAGTGAGCTAGATCATAATCCAAAAGCCCATGCACAAAATCATAAATGAACTAAGCAAACAGAATCGTCTCCCGAAACCTGTATGAAAAAGTGCCCTTTTCTTTTTCTTTTTTCACACTTGTATTCAGCAGCTTGGTTCCTTTTTCTTTCATTTTTCGGGTTGTGAATTATTTACTTCTACACCAGAAACTTATTCCACAGAAAACAAATGCATAATGCTAAAAGAAAGAAATCCGATTCACCCGTTAATCGCAACAGCGTAGCAAAGCGATGTCGTAGATCGTCTTCACCAAAACCAGCATACCATATAGAAAAGTCGACAGCGCCAGCGAGTTCGTCGAGGAGGGCGTTGCGCAAATCTCTAAGTGCCACGGCTTGTCTGCCAGATAAGGATTTAGTTGGGATATATTCTGACAGTGACAGTGATCTTCCGGATGCACAGAGCTTGCTAAAGACGCTTGCTGAGCAGAAACAAACGCCTCAAAGTCAGCAGTTGTCTGACAAATCGGATGCCACCAGTGTTTTGGTCAGCCAAGATCAAGATCGAGCTAAACCTAAGATAGCAAAGGCAGTGTCCGAGGTAATAAATACAAATAACGATGAAAGGATAGAAGATATGACGGAGTTGAAACCGATCAAAGTTCCAGGTGAACTTGTTTTGGCATATGCACTTCGTAAATACTACCCAGCACGAGTTGAGCTCCAAGTATCGCCACAAAAGTATGTGGTCAGGTTTTTTGATGGCTCAAAGTCGTTGCTATCAAAGAAGCGCATACTTACAATATATGACAACAGTTTCTATACGTGTCCGCTAGGTGCAATCCAGCTCATTGGCGATGAGCCAGCAAAGCAGGCAAATAAGAGAATGCGTGGAAGCCGAGAGGAAGAAGTGAGCCCGAAGAATGATTTTGAACGGGACAAAAAGGCATTTTCAAACCTGGTCAAAGAGGCTGAGGCCATTAAGCACCACTTAGACGCATTACACAGCTGCACAAACGATGAGATTTGTTCTTTCGACGATGTAGAGGATAGGATGTCGATATTCTTTGGCAATGACAAGAGCCGCAAGCAAATGTTGGCATCAAGAGTCTCAAAAGGGTTTCTAAACCGAGCCGAGTTTGACTTTTTAGGGCGGCTCCTGAACAGCTGGTATGAGCTTTCTCCAGCAGCAGCAACAGGAGAAGCGATGTCGTTAGGAGTGGCAGCAGCATCTACAGATGAAGATGCGGGTAAAAGCAAACAGGAGTATGACTGTTCCAATTCACAGCCACTGCAACAGATCAATTCGAGCCGTGATAGAATCGAAATACCTGGGCTTGCAACCAACTTTGTACACGAGGTATTGCTTCCTCACGCAATAAAACGCATGACAGCCGAGCGCGAACAGTGCTCTCTCTCGGAGGCAGAGACCCGAATGGCTCATGAAGACAGTGATACACAATGGGTTGATTACATCCTAGCCGCCAGAGTAAGCGGGATGGTCCAGCAGTGTCTGAAACTACAGTGATCTTTTAATGAAGATAAAAGAGATTCGGGGGAGGAGGTTTCGATCTGAGCTGGATCATCTTTCTGGTGCATTGTTTGCTTTTACTTTCACTCTTTGCTGACATTGGATAAAGTGGCCAACTGTGTGTATTTTTGTGTTTTTATTCTCTTTCTATAGCACTGTTAATTTGAATTTCAAGCAATCTTTTTCTACACTATTTAACAACGCTATAGTAGTAGCATTGGTGGGGAAATGTCTATTCCAGCTGCAAATATTTCGTCGGACAGACGACATTTCTTCATGTCAAGTGCTCAGCTTGAGGCACTGGAAAAGAGAGAAGAGCTGGAGCGTGATCCGGTTAGACAGAAGCTAGGTGATCCTCTACGGACTGGTGGTCGCATTTTAGGGTTTGAATTGTTTGACAACGACAAGGCAGTGCTTGCTTTGGGCAATCACCTTGCGCGTGTGGCCGATTTGGAAACGAAATCCTGCTCAAAGCCCGCTACAAAGCATGCTGGCCCCGTTACCGGCGTTGCCGTGCTGGATGAAAGTTACACAGTCGAAGGATCTCGCATTGCACTATCGGCATCCTGGGACAAAACCGTCAGACTGTGGCCTGTAGACAATGCAAAACGCACTTTAGCCGTGCTTGTTGGCCATTCTGATTTTGTCAAGTGTATGGTTGCGCATCCAAGTCTTCCATTGGTGTATACTGGCTCAGCCGATAAAACCATTATGATATGGAAGCTACCCGAACTCGTGGATGTCCTTACTAGAAACAGGGATAAAGATAGCCCAATGGAACTTCGGCCTTTCAGGATTATCAAGGGCCAGCATACAGGTCAGATCCATGCTCTTTGTTTGGACTCGGTAACTGCAAGTGTACTCTATTCTGCTGGATCGGATGCGTCTGTTCGTGCCTGGGATGCGCAGACAGGCGATGCTTTACTTGGTAAGGGTGGTCGGCTAGATGAGTGGCATATCCCCCGTGGCCAGCACAAAACAAACATTGTTGATATAAAGGTTACTGAGACGGAGCTTTGGACAGCATCTGCTGATGCCACTGCTGTGGGCTGGGATCTCGAGACACAGTCAGCCGATATGGTGTTGAACCACAAGTCTGATGTCACTGCGGTTCTGCCTATTCCACAAGCTGGGGTGGTTGTAACTGGAACTCACAACGGGGATATATACGTTTGGAGTACAAGCGCCAGGTTTCCAGAGATTATTCGTGAAATACACGCACACACTGACGATATTACTTGCCTGAAAGCCGCTGGTCGCATGTTCTATTCGGCTAGTCTTGACGAGACCCTGCGTGTTTGGGACATAATGGATGTAGTGAAGTTCCAAGGTGGACTAGATTACATTCCGCCGGAGCTAGCAGAGCTGAAGTCGAACACAAATGCTGACCGTGTTGAGCTTTCTGGCGATAAAAAACAAGACAAAAGCAGCAGCAACAACAATCCTTCGTCCTCTGTTTTGACTGAAGAAGAGGAGCGCGAGCTGGCAGAGCTAATGTCTGACCTGGATGACATGTAAAGCGATACCTAATTCAATACATCTACTTGGTTAAGGTTCACTTAATAAAAAAATAAATATTGATAGTGTGGCATCAGATGGTTAAAACTTGAAATCTTTAGTCTTTTTCTGGAGTCGAGGAGCTGTAGATGGCGCTTTTCGTCTTTGAGATTGCGCAGCCGCATGCTCTGCAACCATGTCAGAGAGATCCTCCTGCACAGCGTTACCAGGTCCAGGATGTGCTGAAGCGGCCTCCTCGTATCTGGCTTTCAGTGTCTCCTCATCCAAACCCTCGAGCTCTGCAGCATCCAGTGTAATGTCTACACCCTTGTTTATAGACCTATCCTTTCTGGACATCTTCCTGTTACCAGTGCTAATATCTTGTCCCGTCACTGGTCTCTTTGACGGATTTAATGCATTGCTCATATCGTAAGTGAACGTAGAACCCATTATGCCCTCCAGCTGAGACGTCTCCTTTTCGGAGAGGATTGTGTAGAGCTGTCTGTTCGCTTCCTGTTCGCCGCCTGTAGCCTGCTTTCGTAGTTGAATAACATCGGGGGTCTCGAGCCCAGAGGGAATGCTTGCAAGACCACCACGAAGCTGAGCATCGGTAAGTCCTTTCTCTGTGCCAAAACCGTCTTCCTTGGCCAATGGGACTTGCTGCGTTCCCTCTACATCCGCCATGTCCTGGTCGCTCTGTTCGCCTTCGCTTTCGCTAGTAGATTCTTCCTCTTCTTCATCGGACGATCCGATAACTTCGAGATCACCCCAGTACTTTTTCGGTCCTGAATTTTCAGCAGCGATGGCAGTCCGTTGGGTCTCAAGACTTCCCTCTGCGCTTATGTCAAAAACATTTCCAAAAAGCGGGCGACCAAACTCGTCCACTGGAGGACGACCCCAGCCTCCCGGATGATATCCCCATTGCGCACCCTGTGGAATTGGTGTGTTGAGTCCTGGAATAGCAAGGTTCTGGTATGAAGGCGGTGGTCCGTAACGCTGCATATTGAGCAGCCAAGGTGGCGGTGCCAGTGGTGGTATATTCAAAGCGGCCTTTAAAGGCTCTGAAAGAAACCCGGGCGTAAATTCGTAAGTTACAGAAGATTCCTTGCCTTCATAGTATAATTCTCCGTGACCAGTAAGGTTCTTGGGCTTGGTCTGAAATCGGAAGAAGGCGTCATGAAGGCGCTGGTAGTCCAAGGTCAACTTATTCATCTTTGGCCGCATACGTTCGCGAGCCGTCGATTTGGTTTTCATCTCATCCTCCTTCTCCTTTGCAGAATCACGCATGTCCATGATCCCAGTTGCCTTGATAAAGTCTGGAAGGTCAAACGGGGGTTTCTCCATACCGCGTTTATACTGTAGATACTTTTTCTTTTGTGACCAATGCATTGGAACAGGCACGGTGTTTCGTGTCGCCTTTATTGCAACCAGAAGATCTGGATCCTTTGCACTAATATCAGTCCATTCAACCACCTCTGGCCGCGGGGCTCTCTGCTTTAGCTCTGCAACAGTCATACGGTTCTTCTTTTGTTGTTTTCTAGACTTCCCGTTCCTTGAACCGTCTTGAATCTCGTCATGGCCTGCTTCAGAATCAGCAAGGCTGTCCATATCAATGTCGTCGTCACTGTCAAGATCATCGTCCAGTCTGGTATCTGGCTCGCTCGCTCCTTCTCTACTATTGTTAGCACCGACCCGTGCTTCGTTCTTTGCAGTAGTTCCGTCCAATGGCTTACCGCTCTCACCAGTTTCGTCTGTATCTTCACTTGCACCGAATGACCGAGTGGCATTCGCTTCAAACTGCGAAAATACAGCCGCATAGCCAGCAAATTCGGTGTTTACTAATCCAGACGGTTCTTGATCAACATACTCTATTTGAACATCCTTGGGAACGCTCTGGCTAGGGCTGACGGATATGATATCTGCAAGTCGTTTGCTCCGTGCCTCATCTTCGGCCTGCTTTTCCTTGCGGCTCTTCTTCTTCCGCCGTTTATTTACGCCTGCTTTGTTCTCATGCAAACTCTGTCTTGTTTGAGACATTTTAACTTGTCGCAGCTATGGAGAAACCTTTATATAAAATATTCAGCAGAGGATATTCAGCTCTTTTATACAGGAAATCATAGGATCCCAAGAAAAATAAATGAAATGGCGTCAGCATGAAAGATTGCTACTATTATTGTCAAAATGCAATCTAGGATACTTATACTCAGCTGTTATTTAGCGCTAACCGTGTTTATTATGGTTCTAAGCTTGTGATTGGGTATTTTGGGCTTTAAATGTTCAGGCTCAGAAATCAGTTGCAACTTTAAGAAGAAAATAACCCTCCCCTTAGCCCGATACCCAAAAAAAGCCAGCCCTTACAGGAACCAAAGTGGAGAAGAAGAAGAGATTGAAACCGAAATAGCAACGATTCAAAGCTTATGGTCCCAAGCAACCGCATTTCGTTCCAGATCAAGATGCATGCGAAGGGTATTAGGAGGTGGCAGAATACCTGACGATAGAAACCCGTGTCTATCGAGCTTTTCAGCAGCCATTTCGTATCCAGGCAGAAAGCGAGAAACAAAGTCCTCGAGTTGCTGATCTGTAAGAGATGGTCTGCCTGAAGCAGCCAGGTCGTCCTCCTGATCCTTGCGCCATCTGTAGATAATATCAAAGTCTGAGATCCGCATGTAGACCCAAGCATCGATCAACGGATACAACAATGTCTCGTAGCGTTTCAGATTATCGTTTATTTCATGGAGGTTGACGTCTGAGTACTTTCGAGAATGCTTAAACAAGGCGCTGTTATTCTCGTTGGTTTCGTCCCGCACTTTTGATATGTACTTGGCAAACTCTGCTTCGGTTAGCGCGCGAAAGCCAATATTCCACCCTTCAAACAAAACCACGTCAATGGGAGGCTCTGCCTTTGGCCATCTGCTTAGCGGAACACGATCGCCGTACCCGTCCATCAGGCTTTTGTCATACATAGGTATTGGTGTTTCACTAGAGTTGCGTAGGAGCGATAGCAGTGTGTCTCTGCCTAGCTGCGAATCATGGGTCCCTGGCTGGCCTCTGAACTGCAGCAGTGGATTGTCACGGTGCTTGCTGGCCAGCTCGCGTTGGTCTTTGTTGGGCAGGTATAGATCGTCCATGGAGAATCCTACGGCTGACACCTTGAGTGCACCCAGATATTTTACGAGTCCGTTGACCATGGTGGTCTTGCCGCTTCCCTGGGCGCCATTGATGCCGACAATAAGAGGTCTCTTTGTTTTTCCGTTGTCGAGACCATCGATCTTTCTCTTTTGTTCGAGCTTGCGAAGGATGAAGTCTGCGCTTTTCCTGACTCTTTCGGCCACAGTCCTTTGGAAAACCCGGAACTGTCTTGCTTTGTCTAGACTCGAGAATGCTGGCATTGGCCTTGTTGCCGTGCTGGATCAATAGTCTGCTGTAAAAATAGAATCAACACTACTCCGAGTCGATAATGGTGGATAGAAATTAAATGGTTATAAAAGAAGTAAAGCAGATACAATAAGGATCTCGACGGCCATGGCTGACAGATGTCTCTAAAATATGGAGGAAAAATATGATTCCCCCACCTTCTCCGATCAATGAACACGCTTTAAGCACAAAGCAAAAGTCTCGTCTCACCTTCCATTGTTAGTGTTTTGGGTGTGGTGCGCATGCTTGTTGTTCGGACTTTTTACCAATGGTAAAGTGGGCCTAGTGTGTGCGTCACTCATACTTCTAATATATTTTTCTTTCGTCACTTGCGGTGTAACAACAAGCTATTCAAATGAATAAGTTTATTGTAATTTAAATGATTAATTCTGGTATTATTGTGGCAGACCGCATCTGCTGGAAACAGGATAATGACGGCAGAAAGCAGGGACGGACGGAAACCACTGCAAGACAGAGAAGGATATTACGTAGAAGAAAGAGGGAGAGAGAAAGAAAAGGGCAAAAACCAACAAATGTGCTGTAAAACAAAAAAATGCGGCAAAAAATGCACTTGCGCTCTTCTCCAGCTGCTCCTCTTTCGCTCATCGCTTTTCGCCGGATCCTGTATAGAGTCTCTGTTCTTGGTGCTGAATGCCAGTCACAGGGTTGCTGTTGTTGCCGCTATAATAATAGCTGTGGTTATCTACATGCGAGTGGAATGAAGAAGGCGCTCCCGTTCTTGGTAAAGATGGCGGTAGCGGAAAAGCGGATGGGGCAGTAGTTGTTGACGATGCGCTGGCCAATATGTTTTTAATTGAGGGAATAAACTGGCAATCGTCCGTATGAGACAGATACGGCTCTGCAAGCACATGTCCTACATTTTGGCCAGACAAGTGGCCTTCGTCTTTTTCGGGGGCTGAGGGCTGTATATCACACAAGTTTGAAATGGATGGCCGAGTTAGCTCCGGAGAACTACGGATATGGTCGTTGCTGCGACTGTGATGTAGCAACATCTGAGGCCCAAACGATACTGGATATGTGGGATTGCAATCGGCCTCATCGTCCTCTGCATCGTCGTCCTCATCGCTCTCATAGTCATTTGTCTCACCAAACGGATTGGATGTCTTCTCATCGTAGAAGCCGTCTTCGCATTCAAGCAGATTGTCCCTGATGTTGGGCAACGACGAAGAAAGCAATGCTGCAGAAGAAGGCGTATCCGCAGGGTGCATCCCAGCGAGCTTCTTGCCCTTTATAGACATGGGCAAGGGCTTCTTTTCTGCGCAACCATCATTAGCAGAATTTAGGGATGTCAATGAGTCGGCTGCTTCGCGTAGCTCTCTGCGTTTTATTTCGAGCGCACGGCGCTGGTTTTGTTTGTAGTAGCGCAACCCACACGCATTGCAGAGCGTGCGCGGGCCCTCGGGTCCTGAGCGCCAGACAGAAGATACTGTGGTTATGCATTCGTGGCACAGGGATGTGTTGCGGGGACGGATTATTCCATTGATAACATCCATGCGACCAAGGTCAAAGGCATGCTTTACGTTTACAGCCGCTCCAAGTAGCTGATCAAAATACAACGGGTCGTTCTCTACTGCTGATGATAAGTTTGCTAAGCCGCGCAGTAGCTCATAGGTGCTATCCTGGAGCTACAGAAAAAGGGGATGAAGAGGATTAGATGCGACTTTTAACAGTCAGCATATGCAAGCGTACAATAAAAAATACGAGAGGAGGCGTTGTTAGTGTGATGCTGGTAGAATCCAGATGGCTTTAAGATGACAGATATACATTCGATATGACAAAGGGATCCGCGAGTAGTAACAAAAACAACAGATAATCCGAAAACAGAGGATGTGATGTCAGTTATAGACATGTAAGAAATGGAAAAACACCCGAGAGACTCGAAAAATTTCGTCATCCAAACAAGTGTTTGTTTTGTTGTTGAATCCCCAAAAAATCAAAAACATGGTCCAGGCATGAAGAAAGAGCGAAAAGAAAAACAAAGTAACAACCCCTCCTTGTTTCGTTATTTTGGTGATTTTGCCTTCTTACATCCACAACAAGAAGAATAAGCAGGTGCGGATAGAAAAACAAACAAAACAGAATAGAGCTAATAATAACCCAAGATAAGGGAAATATGATGGCAACAAGAACAATAGGAGTGGAATGGAAACAGGTCAGGAAATAGGCCGAGACCGTGTTGATTGATAAAAAAACCTACCAGAACAAAGTGAGAAGGCAACATGTACAATGGCTCTTCAACAAAGTGGCGAGCGTTACGCTTGGCTGGCTTTCGCCTGACCAATTGTGAGGCGGCAGCAGCGGATGGCGCTGGCAGCGCAGGTTTGGTGGGCTCGGTGCGCAGGGCAGCATCGTTGGAGACAGATGCAGCGCTGGGCATGCTGTTGTAGAAACGGACTGCTTTCTCCTCAGAGGGCTCTGGATGGCGAGCTGATGCATGCAGTGTTGGCTGTTGTGGCTGTGGCTGTGCCCGGTCCATGGGGGACAAGGGAGACGGAGGGGGAGGCCTTGGCTGGCAGGAGCAGCAGTAGAAGACAATTGCGGGCTGGCTAAACACGGGAGAGAACGCGTAGAATGGCGTGCTGTGGCAGCAGGAATACAAGTAGAAACGGATAGAAGAGCCCCCCTTCGGTCACACCGCCTTTTTGGTGATTGAAAAGAGATTGGCGAATAAAGATAGTAGAGAAGGGGAGGGAGAATGAGTGATAGAGAAAAAAAGCAGAGAACAAGAAAAAAGGGGCCGCCAGCAGATGCAGACAATAAAAGGAAAAGAGAGGGGGCGTCAGAGAAGAGAAAGAGGGGTCAGTTCCAGACAGCGCCCAGCCGATTTGAAGAACACAACTGGCGTCAAGAGTGAACACTAACTCTGATGCAGATTGGAGAGCCTTTTTCTGCCAGGTTGTTCCTTTTTCCAGCAGTCGGCTTGGAACGGGCATGCACATCCTCCATTCACACGTTCCGATCCCCATCCCTATTTTCCAGGGCTGGCGCTGAGTGCTGCTGCTTTGCTTTGCTTTGCTCTGCTCTGTTTTGCTGAGCTGCGCTATGCTGCGTTGTGTTGCGTTTTGTTGCGTGGCCTAGCGTCTGCGGGCTTGCAACTTTTTTGGAGCAGCGCCAGCCAGCGAGCCAGGCAGGCAGACAGGTGTAGCGTCTCTCCAGAGCGGCGATCATGCGTGCTGCAAAGTAAAAATAAAAAGGGGGGAAAAGACAAGACAAGACAAGGCCTGCCAAACCGGAATCTCAGGTCGCCGTCCCCATTACCGCTGCAATTGGAAAAAGGGAAAGCACTTCATTTCGTATTTTTGCTTCTACTTTTGTTTTCCAGGACGAAAAAGACGCTTTGGGCGTGACTGATCGCCACAGACACTTTGCTGCCAATTTTGCGGATGCCTCCGCCTGCATTTCCCGTTGATGCTGTCGGGCACAGATCTGGGTGTTCTCTTCGTCCTGGGCCTGGAAAAAGAGAGCAACAATGACGGCTTGTGGTTGAACAATGGCTGTGCAGCTGTCGGTGCACGCGTCGGGGTGCGCAGCATGCCACGCTCTTGTGCTCTGCCTCTTGCCATGTCGCGCACTATTCATATAGCGTATCCAGCACAAGGCACTTGGTTTTCTGGTACTGGGTACATCGGAACAAGCCTGCCTGCGCATCCACCTTTCCATTTGCGTCCTTGCCTTTGTTGTTGTTGTTGATGTCTTTGGTGATAGTGTTGTTGTTTTGGTTGTTGTAGTCGTTGGTACTATTGTTGTTCTGTTTATGTTTTCGTTCTTTCATACGAAAGAACTCAGAAGCAGTGACCTCATGCCATTGTTTGCTGTTGCAATGCAGCTACGGTGCTTCCAGCAGCCATACGCGCCTCGCTTCCCAGCACACCGGCGTCCCCGTAGCTCGTCTGGCAGTTTGACCGTTTGACTGTCTGCTTGCTTGCTTGTTGTGCTGGCGATTTTGTCAATCCGAGCAGGCGGTGTGGGTAAACCGAGCATCCCTTCCCCAGCAGTCTATTCTTTTTTTTGCAAGCGCTGGTTTTCACGAAACAGTGAGGATGGAAGCAGCCGCTTGAACAAGGGAAGCACAGTCGGCGGGCAGCAATACTTGCACATTCTTGCATTGGGATGTGCAGCACAACATATCCATCCCAGTTTCTTTCCTTCTTCATTTTGCCCCCGCCATGCAGTAGCGCCCTAATTTGCCTTGAGCAGGATGCTTTTGCCGACTGGGCGTGACCACATATGCTAAAATTTCTCATTGTCAGCTGCAGTACATGTACAATGTAGCTGTTTGCTCTGTGCTTTCCTCCCATTCCAGTTCCCCATATGCGCCTTGACATGTCTGTCTCCTCTGCCACTTCTTGCCTGATTCCTACCGCAGAGTATACACTCTCCATCCATCTTTCTATATGTGCGCCGTGCCCAGGCAGCAAGTATCCACCTCCTGGCACATGCTTACAGACAACAATGGCTGCCTATCCCGCAATATAGGCAACTCCGACTGTTGGCGCATATATGCACGCAGCCAGCAAATGCGCGCAGACTCCGTATTACGCCACTTTTTTTTGCCCTCGGCACACAAGAGCGGACACCCTGTCATTGCCAGACGGCAAGCCAGGCTCTGGCGCATATCTTTCTGCTTCCAATCCCTTCTTTTTTTCTCCCTGTTGACTGTTGCAACAGACAAATAACCACAGCATGCGCGTTTCGCCATCATCGCTGATGGTGATCCAGACACGATGCCTCATTATCCAAAATTGGCAAGAGGTGTGGCATTTAGCGATCCGCCCAATGTTCATTGCATTCATCACATATTTGTTCACGATCGCCAAACAGCGGTGTAGTGCGATAAAGACAAATAAATGAATCAATAAATAATGAACACCAGTAAACAAGATCCTTTACTGGTTTGATTCATGCCATGCCATGCATGTTCAACACACAATAACCCTGAATGTATTTCAAGGACTAGGGGGATATCGTGGAGAATATGTGAAAACGAAATGGACGAGGGGAACCGGTTAGTTATATTTCTATAAAATTTTATGATTGGGATGACCGTTAATTCATTTATAGAATAATGCCGTTATGGCGAGTCGCATTTATGTGGTGGTGTGCGGATGGACAGAACACGATTATCGTTTGCATACATGGAAGGAACAGAAAAAACAGTCAAACAAATATTAGTAAATATACAAAAACAACATCAATAACACACATCGCAATAAACAATAAATAATGTACAACCACTTGCGAAAATAACGTCGTCCTTATCCCATATAGGGGGATGTAGTCCATTGCGGAATCATTAGAGACCACAATTGTTTTGCTTATTAGTCTGTGCATCAACGTTGTGCAGGGGGACCATCAGGAGACACCTCACCATTGTCTTGCACAACTGCATTGTTCCTGACATGATTGCTGCATTGGAAACACTCAGGAACTGCACTGTTTTGTTGGAGGCCATTTGCAATGTGCTGAAAGTTCATTGCTGCTGCTAGGCCATGATTCAAACAGTGCAGATGCATTAAATCAGACTGTCCATCAGCCACATGCCCTATACATGTAATGTTTTCACAACACAGGACAGTGTGGCTTGTAATCACTGGCTGCACATCTCAACAATGTGGCCACAGATTATCTACATGAAGAAACTTCTTTAGTTTACCCATTTCACAGTACAGGCACATCATTGAAGTAAGATGCTCATTGATGTGGAAGAGATGGAAACCAAGCTTAATAAGCATGCATCTCATGCCAATGCCTGGAATCAGAGCATGCCAGCGAACATTTCTTGCAGACCAGTTGCCAAGAACAAGTGTAGGATTCAGACTGAATTTCTGCCATAGATTTTTAGCTAGCTGTGACCACATTCATTTTGTGTTAATAAACACTGATTGTTGCAACTTATGCTGTAGTGACAGCTGCAGTGGATTCTCCTTGTGCTCAATTCTGTATGCAACATGCTGATCCTGCCAGCACTGTCACTGCTGCTGCTGCCAGTATCTGTGCTGTTGCCAGTGCTGAAATTCCTGCTTGCACTGCTGATTTGCACATCATTGGCTCTCAATCTTGGGATTCTGTTGCTGCCACATGGTTTCCTGCTGCTCATGCTCAGTATTCTGCTCATGGATAAGATCTACGGTTTCATGAAACTCCCAATTAAATTGCTGCTCCATCACAAGATTCTGATGCTGTCCCAACTGAAGCAAATCCTGAAAATGATGATCCCACAGGAGCTGATTGTTACCAATTAACTGTGACTCATGATGCTGCTGTAATGCCAGCTGCTCATATTCCTGCTGATAAGTGTTATGTATATACTGGTTATTGTAAACTCTCCAATATCAAAATAAAAATATCCAAGAAAGGCCCCCCTTCTCCAACTTCCCTCGAGACATAGAATATCGGTGCTTTTTATAGCCACCGACTATCCTATTCTCTTTCAAAAGGATACAACTATTTAGATCACATCCTAATACGGAATTATATGAGTACAATCAAATGTTAACATTCCGCTCAAACATTAACATTGTCGTACGTCATCATAACACTGGTGCTGGTGCTGGTGCCAATACCATGCAAGCTACTGATTATGCTGTAGTTGCCAGTGGTGCTCCTCTTGCTTTCTTTGTTGAAAAATGCAATTGTCATTTTGCTTCACCTGGTTTTGATGCTGGCAATCAAGTTGCTGCAATGGCTGATTATTATAATCTCTCCACCATTCACTTTCCCATGCCTTTTTCTGTGTGCACTGCAGCTGTTTGTTTTGTTGGTGCAGCTTGTCAGGTGAGTTGGTTGGTGTATTTGCATAAAAGTTGCTGAGAACTGGCCAAACTGCAACACATGCATGGATGTAGACAATAAATCTTGAAATGTTAACAGTGTGGCTTGAAAAGCCACTTAGTCAATTTTTGGCATCCCTAATATTTTTTGTTTTAACACAATCATGAATATGATCATAAACCTTAGTTTTCATAAGATCATGGTGCTGCTTAGCTGTAAAATGAAATGTTATTGGAACATCTGCTGTGCTGTTGTTACTGATTCCTTGCAGGAGCTGATGATGGCCAGGATCAAGGAAAATGAGTGGGTGAGGAAGACTATCAATTTTCTTAGGCGATAAGTGATGTAGGTATGGAATTTTGTCAGAATTGGTGCTGCTGCTACTTTTTTGTTGCTGTAATTGCATTTGCATTTTCCTGACTAGCCTGGAATCCCACACTTTTTAAAATGCCACATATAACACCATTTGTTACAATTGAACCATGAAAACTGCAACCATTGTGTGTAGAATGGCTTATGACTAAGGTTAACAACCTTTTCCCACAATTTTAGATTAGTTTTAAAATCTTTGTCTTTTTCATGTATAATTGCATGTATGATTTTAGTATCAATAAATGTGAACTTAGGAATCGATTTGGTACATAAAGGAAAACATTGAAATGTGTGATGACCATTGTCCTCAAGGATTTTGGCAAGTGTGAAATAACCAAATAAATGACATATCAGATCATTGTTAACATCTGTCAACATATCACCTGATGAAAAAATGAAATTTCTACCATATGTGGAGAAAAATGGCTGCAATAATGCACATACCACTGCCATACAAGCTGTTGGCATAATTTCATCTGTGTGCAATATTTGCAATGCCTGTTTTAAAACACAGGCAGGCCTCCAAACATGTTCTTCCTGAGTGTGGTGAATCTCTGCAACATGATATGTCACTTGCATCTGGTCTGTTTCATATTTGATGACTTGTGCAGGCACCTTCACATTAAAATCTGGGAGGTTGCCAGCCTCATGTTTGTACCAACCAACATATTGCTGGACAATTTTGTGTGCACACATTCACTTTTTATCTGATATTGTCTTAATTTTGGCAGTCAATAGTACCAACATGCATTCCAAAAAATGAAGCCATCAAAATGTTGCCATTTTCAATTAAAACAGCAATATTTGGTGGTTGCACAGTGTTATGATGACATACGACAATGTTAATGTTTGGGCGGAATGTTAACATTTGATTGTACTCATATAATTCCGTATTAGGATGTGATCTAAGTAGGTGTATTCTTTTGAAAGAGAATAGGATAGTCGGTGGCTATAAAAAGCACCGATATTCTATGTCTCGAGGGAAGTTGGGGCCTTTCTTTCATTTTTGGTTTTTAGGTTGTAGAGAGTTTACAATACACAGGCAGTGAATTCTGTGATGTTTCATTCAAATGCTGATACATCTCAAACTCATTTAGCAATATCAAACATGCAAACATACTAGCATGCATTGTCCAGTTGTGTACTGTTGTTACATGTTGTTCCAGGCCTGCATGGTACTGATGACATCAACTGGTAGATGAAATGGACAATTTCACCACATTTACATCACCCTCCATTGCTGGAAAATAAAAATAAAAATAATAATGTAACTAGCAGTTGATTTTATATATGTAAATTAATGTTTTAAATGTGTAAATAATGGAACTCCCTCTTAAACTCATTTTTAATTATTTTATTAAAAATAATTAATGGGCCATTTCTGCACCGAAATCTCCCTCGGGATCCGCCCCCACTTTCGGTGCAAGCTACCGAAAGACAACTCTTTCAGAGTCTTGAGGGCAGATCCCTTAACAATTTGATAATATTTAATATTTATATAGTATTTAACAGTTTAGTAGTATTTTATACTTTTAGTTGATTTCCAAACATGAACAAAATATTACAATATACAAACTAAATATTATCATATAAAAATGTATTATTTATTGAAAAAACATTAAAAATAGTAAATTGAAGAATGTTGTGAAGATGCAGAAATGCAGAGACAAAGCAACTGAGAACCCAAGCAACCAAGAAAATGATAACTCAAGCAACTGTGAAAACACAAAAAAAAGAAAGAACAAAAAAGAAGAGCAAAAAAGATAGAAAATAAAGGTGGAAAAAGAGAGGAAATAAAAGAGAAAAAAAATGAAATGAGGGAAAGATGCCAGCAGTGGCTGCTTTTGAAGAAAAAGCAGCCATGAAGGAAAGAACATTAATGATGCCATTCCAGAGTTTCTGTGGATGAGGCTTAGAAATAAGCATAAAATAAATTTTTTTACAACAATCAGCATGTCCATTTGGACAAATAAACTACATTATTGTTGCCTTGGGTTTCTTTCTTTTTTCTTGTGTGGCTACAATGGCTGCCTTTGTCTTTTCTGTCATTATCAATTAAGAATATAAATCCATGCCATGTGTTTTGTTGCCATGAAACAGCTTCCACACCAACACCAAACAAAGTTAACACATTGGTTTACATAATTTCAATATTTTAAATAGAAATATATATATTTCTTTTCTATTATTATTTATTAATCATTAATAAAAATGGTAATAAAAATGGTTTTACCTAAACAACGTGTTTCTAGTGAAAAATAATTGGCCAGCGATGGTTACTGCATTTACTGAGGAGGCTTTAAGCATGGGCGGACTGGATAAACATGCTTTAATACTTAAAAGGGCTTAGAGACTTTGTGTGTCCAAAGTTGGGAACTGAAAATCGTACAACGATAGGAAATAATGCTTTTATAGACAATGCTTTTACAGAGGCTTGACTGTATCTGGAATAAATAAGATTATGTCATAAATAAATTGTAATGTGCAGGGAAAAAAACATAAAGCGCAACTTATTTCACAAACAACAGCATGTTCGCTGCAGTCATCAAGCACTCGGAACTTCTCCGCAAGTCTACAGCGCGCCCACAAATGTTGGCGCAAGCCTCTTCTTTCCCTTTGTCCCTGGTTCCGGCCGCGCAGTTGTCTGCAGCGCCTCGGGCGGAGGATGATCCGGCTGGATGCCGCCGTGTTCGATGCTGGAGCCCACGCTCCCGAGCACGTCACTGCTGATCTCCGCAGCACGTTTTTCCAGCGCAAGCGCCGGCGACGGTTGATCCAGCGATGCCACGCTGGCAAATCCATCAAGCGACGCAATCACCAGATGTGAGCCGTCGCGCGTCCACGCCAGATCAGTGATGGCTGCGTAGTGCAGCCCGCCCACCAGCCCCACTGCACGAGCCGCCACTGAGGTGTCGTAGAGCGCAACAGCGCCCTGGCTCCCCACAGCCAGCATCATCCGCGTCGCCCGCTTTGTGTCGTCAGTTGGCGGCTCAAGCCATCCGGCCGATGCATCGCTGACACCCGCAATTGCCTCAAACTGACATGGTGCCCATCGCGTGGCTACAACCGGCTTCTGGTGCCCAGCAAGATTCAGCGCCGGCGGACCGGCCAGGCCGTCGCGTGGCCACACATAGCAGGTATTGCGCAATGTCCGGCTGCGCTGCACGCCAGCTGCTGTGGCAAGGAGTCTCCCGTCGGGCGAGATCGAAGGCCGGCGGAAGAACGACGCAAGGTTGTCATCGTGGAACAGTCGCTGGCTGCGGTGTGTAGGTGCTGCGTCCTCGATATCCATCTTCGACTCATCCGCGTCCGAGGTCTCCGAATCATGCGCTGGTCGGTTCGGCTCTGCCACTGGAACGCTCATAGTGTAGTGTGATGCAGCAAGCGCAACAACGTCGGTGCCTGATTTGATGTCGCGCGAGTCTCTTGGTCCAATCCACTTGTACATGCGCAGCGAGCGGTCACTGCTCTGCGTTGCTATGAACTCGCCCAGCGGATCCCACGCCACGCCTTGCACGTAATGCGAGTGATCCACAAGCACCTGGATGCATCGCGCATCAGCAACATCCCAGATCCTTGCCGTGTTGTCAACTGACGCGCTAACTAGAAACTGTCCGTCGGGGCTCCATGCCAGATCGCAGATGTCTGCAAGTGAGCCGCGCAGAAGCGCCATCGGCCGCCAGGTCTCGGGCTCCACAAAGTGGTCGTCGCCATCAGTCACCAGGTTCCCCGAAACGGCTACCTTCTTGCTCTGCACGTTTCCTTCCTCGGATCCCAGGATCTGGCGCCAGACGATCACCACCCCGTCGTCTCCGGCGCTTGCCAGTCTGCTTGAGCAAGGCGAGAACCGCACAACATTGACCGGCGCTGTGTGTCTGTTCAAACTCGCAAGAAACTCAACCATCGGCTGCTGCGGGTCTGCTTCGCGCTCGCTGCCCGACCGCAGCTTCCATACGCGTACATTGTTGTCGCCTCCTCCCGTTGCAAACCGCCACCCACCTCTGCTTTCCGAGTGGTTGTGGTCAAAGTCCACACTGAAGATAGGGAGCTTGTCGTGCCAATTTATTAGAACTGTCTTTACTTTCATGGCCGCTGCGTCTTTTGAATGATGCTGAAGAGTGGGACTGGAATAATAAACAAAAATGAGAACTAGTAAATTACAATTATTATTTTTGGTTTAATTGGTAAACAGAAAAAAGAAAGCTGGTTGGCTGTTGTACAAGCTTGACTATTGTTTTCCAATGCGACGAAAACAATAAGAAAAAAGGGACATCCTGGTCTACTTTTTTTTTAGCTCACTCATTCCCTGCACGGTTCTGTTCTTGTTGCAGCTAACGTTGCTATTATTCCCTTCTCTCCTTTGCCATTTTATGTAATCGTCTTCTACTGTTTCCTCTTGCTAATTAACGAAGCTTGTAACGCTGGTGCTGTTTTCTGTCAGTATTTCTCTACTTTTATCTTTTTATTTTGTTAATAACATGGCTACGCTTCAGGACCTTATTACGCGCCGTTTTGAAGACGTCAGAATCTTTGAGGATGGGGGAATCAGCACTGTCGAGTTCCTTGAGGCCTCGGAGGGTGTTGTGAAGCTATTCGGTAAGTCTAATGCGCCAAGGGTTCAGATGAGGCACTCGCAATTCAGCAAACTGCTTTTAATACTAATTCTGTAACTTTCCCCGTTATTCCTGCTTGTTTGCCTGTAGATATTCTTGGTTCGACCGCGTTCTATCCAGTAAAATCCGATATGACCACCAACATCGAGGCAAGTATCTTTTTCGCCCAGACGGGTGTCAACACACTGGGTTTGACACTATTTATGCTATAATACTGGTACCAATATTGTCGATTTATCTCTTATATTCCCTGCTTGACTGTCTGTAGAAGGTCCGCACAAAGTACAAGTCCGACCCAGAAGCATTTGACACGCTTCAAAAGATTATAGCTGCAGAGGCTGTGACAAAGGTCCGCACTGCAACCCAAGGGCTTCTATGGCTCAAGAGGTAAGATGATCAAGAGCGATAGCTGTATTTCTATTTTTAGTCATCTCCTGCAAGCAAACTAACGCTGATTACATTTTCTTGGTTGGACAATCCTCACTTTTTTAGGGGGTTGGAAATGACTGCAATGGGTCTCAAGAGGAATCTTCTCGACAAGAGCGAAGCGCTTTCGGATTCGTTTACTGAAGCATACAACAAAACACTGATGCAGTTCCACAACTTTATTGTCAAGAAGATGTTTGGCGTCGCTATGCTTGCGTGTCCTAACCGGGAAACTTTTTACGAGAAGATTGGCGGCAACAACGACAAGGTCCATGAAGGCTTGCTTGCATGGGTGGAGGCTCTTCAGAATATACTTAACCAGCTCAACATCTTTTACGCATCAGGATCTTACGATAAGGGTTTATAGACACCTGCTTGTCTTATTTTATATATGTATTTACGACAATATGAATACAATCAATCAAATAGCATATCACCAGTGTCAATTACCATTTATAATTTGTACTGCAACTGCAATAACAAACTTGCACCAGATGACAGCGCTGTTTACGTGGTGACAAGTAAGATGATGCTTGCCTGGTTGGCAACATTGGTTGGTGCTGGTCTTTCCTTCACAGATGGTTGATCGCAGAGTCGTCAGAGCCCGCCAATTGCTGTGGAAATGAACTACCATATACAGTGCAAATCCTTTCTCTGGAATGCAAAATACAAAATGGCAGGGTTCTTTATTCATCAATGTCTTTGCTGATCTGCTTAAAGGCTTCTTTGTTTAATTGCCTTCCAATTTGCTTTTTAAGAAAGTGATATGCCTGGATGCCGGTTAATTGGGGAGCGAGCAGTACCTTTTTGTAGGATATTTGAAGCTATTATTCGTTCTGGTCTGATCGTCCCGAGATTCTGGACTGGTTAGAGAGACAACATGATTATTTTTCTCTCTTTCTCTGACTGACAAACTTGAAACGTGCTTTAATTGAACTCTGCTCTGTTTCTGCAGACTAACCCTAAAAAAGTGGTGAAAGCGCCTTGTGTTTTATGAAACCAAATATCACCCGCTTTAGTACTTGAAACTCCTACAGCCTAGTATTGTCCTATTCTCCTCTCCCTCTTTCTCTTGCTTCTACTGCTCTTCCACAATTTCGTTTTTCTGTCGCAGGACGGTTCTGCTCTCCCCCTTTTTTGCTATATGCGCAACTCGCGTTTTCAAGTGCTTTCCCCCTCCTCCTGTCTATCTTCTTCAGAACAAAATAGAAAAAATAACGGAATACTAGCCGCAAACTTTGCCTTTCGGTATAAACAAGCTGTGCTGGCCTACTTACTTTTATTCTCTTTATTGACACTCATTAAAAGCCGTGCACAGCAACAACAAGTTGTTCTCCACCTGCTCAATTGTTTATTGTAGTTTGAAGTGTCTTGTTCCAGCACTATTTAGTCTTGCAAGATTCCTTCAACATTCTCTTTTTTACAGACACATTGTATTAGCAAAAAAAGCTCCCTATTCGAATTTTGCATTGAAAAAAAGCCGGTAGCGTTGCTGTTTTATTTTGCGTGGTTTTGGATTCTTTTGCTTAGGACAAGGAAAGAACCGCATACAGTAGCGCAATCTGCAACCGACATATAAGTTGTGCACGTCGCCGTAGGCCGTTTCACGCCTCTGTATTGGATATTCTGCACGCCTCGCCATTTCTTTTATCCTCATTCTTGCTGGTCTCCCTTTTTTCATGCTTATTTTTTTGTTCTGGCAACAAACCTCACTCCCCGCCCCACATCCTCTCTTTCTACTCTGTGTTCTTTTGTTTAGACAACTCTTGTTTCTCCACTCAACTATACGCTGCTATTCTCTGCTACACATTCTGTGGCCTACCTTTTCCCCCACAAAAGAAAAAGAATAATTAGCACTAGATAGCGGGAAAGGCGTGTCTATTGTTGGCTGTCCATATTTACTTTACCTAAGCGGTCTCTTTTGCTATTTTTAGCCTCATTCTTTGGCGACGTTTCTAATTTATTATTCAGCAGCATACCGGGTTATTTCTCTGGCATTATTTGTGTTTAAGCAGTCTGGAGAGAAGAACGAAAACAGAAAAAATAATAGCTGGTCTAGTTCCTCACCTATTGCCACTACTATTGTCAACGGGTTTGGCTTTCTTTTGTCAATTGTTTCTCCTCAAACATTTCTTGTTTTGTTTTGCTTTTGGATTTCATTTTCTTATTGTTCTTTTTTGTCAGCTTCCTATTTCTATTTTCCTATTTGTTAGTCAGCTGAGAGAAAAGGACCACGAAGAAGTGAGTGGTTTGTGTGCGAGATTCTTGTTTTCATTTCCTAGAAAGCCAGGCAACCACAACTATTATCATTATCATTATTTTATGCTTGCATAACGTAGACTCTAATGCAGAATCAGAACAATTAAACTCTGGCTATTGCATAAATTTTCAGTCTTGCTACTATATATGACACGTCCTCGCAAGGATATAGAATAAATAAACACATCTTGGCTTAACCGCTCTCTTTCTTTCCACTGGCGCGTGTTCTCTTTTTCTCTTCCTATTTCTGTTGTTGGGTGATTCTGGTAATTTCTCAGTAACCGCAATCCCTCAAATAGTCGATAGGGAAAAAGAAAACGCATCAACCTTCTTTCTCTTTTCTCATTTATCTTTTCTTGAATCAAAAGTGTTTAGGTTTTTTATATTTGCATTTTAGCGTTCACAACACGCGAGCCTAAACGACCCTAAAGCAGCAAACCTGTTTTAGTGTTGTATGCGTTTGTGCTGGTTCCGTTTGTGCAAGATTATTAATTAACCCCATTATTTTGCACATCCTTGACAGGCTCTTCTCAACTTTCGTTTGTCCATTTCAGTTTTAGATTGTTGTGTCTGTTTTCCACTCTTCACTTCTCGTTTGTCTACTTTATTTACTTTTACTTTTCTTTACGCCCAAGTCACTCCCTTCTCATTCCGTTACCGTCACACATCCTTTTCCAGACCATGCAAACCGCACTTCAGCGTCCCAGTCATCAGCAGCAGCATTCTCCATATTTTCATTTTGGGCTAAGTGCCTATCAGCAGCCAGGCCCGATGACAGCCATCCGTCCCAGCAGAGCTGGGGACAGCGGCGCGCGTGGTTTCATGGCCGCAGAAGACTCTGACAACATTGACGACATTCTAAACAGTCTCTGGCCAACAGGTTCAACGCCATTGGCAGCACCAGCAACTGAAAGCTGGTCGCAATACAATAATAATAGCAGATTAGTGTCTAGCCTGTTTGTCTCACCAGAACCCTTGCTATCTGGTGCTATGGCAATGAAGCAACACGAGGATGTGACAGCCAATGAGGGCTGTTTCAGATATTCCAGGAGCAGGCCTCCTTCGCAGACTGTGGGCAGCGGGCAGCACACACCTCCAGACAATGACGCTGGCATCCGCGTGCCTTTCCCCATGGCCATGCGTCCGTCACAAACCCAGCAACCTCCGCCATCTGTTGGGTCGTCCTATTCCCTGGTTGCTCCTTCCGCCTCGCCCATGGTCTCCACACAGCCAATTCCGCATGGGTGTTCTCAGAAAGAAGACAAAGTGCATGCCGGCTGCAGCGTTCCGAATAGCAACGGGCTTCTGATGCGGTCTGTTTCATCCTCGATCCAGATTGGCGACCCCGAATGGCGTGTTGATTCGCCGCAGTCTGTCGTCCATGCATCGCAGATGCACATGCATCACCCAGTCTACAATGCGCCAGGAACTCTGCCTTCGCCAGTGAGTCCAAGAATGCATGTGTCGGGCCTTGCACAGCCAACATCGCTTGGAATCGGCACAGGCAGCAGTGGCGGCATCCGTGCGAGTCGGAGTGCATCGGCGCTGGGTCTTTTGCCACATAGCGCAAGGCCCGCAGCACCAGTATTGTCACCGCCACGGAAACTGACGCCTGAGGAGCGGGTTGCACGGCTACACACGGTCAGCGGGCTGGCTGCTCGCGCGGTTGCTCGGCGCTGTCTCTCCGGCCAGCTTCCGGCGCTTGATGCCGACGCAATGCTACGCCGCGCAGGCGCAGCAGTTGGAACCATGCCATCTACTGCGGTGGCGAACATCCAAAGGAAGAAGCTTACGTTTGCGGATGTTGCCAGAGGCTCGAATGCCCCGGTATACGGCAACCAGCAACAGTATATCCACTACGCCCAACATTGAATGTGCATATTGCACAGAGTTTTCTTTCATAATAATTTAATGCATCGATTGTCATTGAGCTTTGACAGCTTTTCATCCCATGTTTTCTTATTCAAGCAAAAGCAAGAAAAAAAAAGTAAATTATTTTACGACTGATTTTAAGCTTGGGTAATGGCAGCCATGTTTGCGCTGGGTGGAGAGTTGGGTTCATTTGCACTGCTCGGCTGCATCTGCCAATCTCACTTTGACTTGCCAAGCGCAAATACATTCTGCCGCCATGTTTTTCTTTTCTTCTTTTCTTAGTTTACCTTTTATTTTAAAGTTTTGTATTTTCTTTCTTCAATTTAAACTGCTTAATTTTCCTTTTTGCCAAAAGAGAGCAAAATGCTAAAGCTACGCTACGACGACGCTATTCAGTACGTTTTCCCTGCACTTCTCCTGGTAGCGTTTATGTATGTTGCCAAGGATTGGGTTGTCAATCGCTTGGCATCGCGCAGACGGTCAAAGCTTGACCCACGTGAAATGGCTCGGCTGCGTGTACTCTCTGTGCAGAAGAGCGGAGAGGTTATAGAAGATAAGCTCTCGAGCCTGAATGGAAGCCCAGACACGGCAGAGTTCTCCGTAAAGCCGCAAAAGCCAAAGTCTACTAAAGCTTCTTTTGGGTCGCAGAGCATGACAATGTTCGATCTACGTTCTCGTATTACCAGAGAATACAGCAGTGCTTGCTCATACGGCTCGTGCTGTGGATAAGTAATACACCACCATATTGAAGCAGAAAGGTGAATATTTTTATTAATGAAAGCTCTTCTCTCTTTTTTTTTTTCAATAGTAGCCAATGTTTCTTGGCGTTGTTGGCGCCTTTTGCGAATACATAATGTAACTAACAATCTTTTCAACACGTTCACGCTGCAACAGAACCTGGTTTTCCAGCCTGCTGTTTCCACGAACACGCATATAAAACTCGGCAAACTGCTGGTTGTACAGAAATGCCGGAGTGAAGCTCAGAGTGGATCTAGACATGGCTGACCAGACTTTTGAATCTGGAGACAGATATTTGCGCAACGCAGAGCATGTGTGCGAGAGCGTTAAGAGAGAGGGAAGTTGCAGGCGCGAGACAATGTTTAGCAGTACATGGGGTGGTAGAGACAGCAGCACACTTGGCTTGCGTTTTGCCATAGTGTTTGGTGGCAACATGGTGGTAGGTGGAGAAGATGAATAAAAGTGGGGTTGCATGTCATCTCCATCAACCGGCGATGTCGGTGGTGTAAGCAGCTGTGCTGGAATTGTGGAGCACATATAGTCGTCGTCGTCGTCGCTGTCCTCCACACCAACCCCGATGCCTCTTTGCAAAAGAAGTGGTGGGGGTGCTCCTCTGTGGTTGGAAAGCATTCGAGTCGATGGTTGCTTGCTTTTTACTTTTCCAACCAGATGTCTGGAGCCATTGCAGATGCTGCCGCCATAATTCCGTGGCAATGCAACAGCTGGGAGGTCGGTTGGATCGCATGCCAGCCAGGGCATTCTAACGTCCATGTCTCTGTCCTGGGACATGTCTTCCTCGCTCAAGACCCTGCCACTGGTTGAGTTGAGTTGAGTTTTTCTTTTAGCATCCTTCGGCCTTGGTAGCATGATGATTCCGCGACTATCAGCAAAAGGCGCAATCCTTTGCATCAGGTCTGTACTGCCGGCTGTGCCCTCTGTGCGCTCTATGTGTTCCAGCAAGACAGCATAGCACGAACGGTGAACGGAAAGACAGCTGTTTGGCCGATTAGGATTAAACTCCTCGTAGATTGGGCAAGAGTAGCCAAGACATGTCATGGAATTTAGATTGGCGTTGTAGTGCCAAGTGAGTCCCGGATGTGAAATACCATGGTGTCCCAGAATGCGTATATTGCTCAGATGTCTGCGATCGCGATCTACACATGGTGGATGATAAAATAGTTTTAGTTCGACTTGTTTATAATAATTTCAGTGGAATGAACTTTGTGTTTGCTACTTGACCATTCTGGCTTTATGGCTTTAATCGTATAAGAAGAATGGCCATTGGAACATATGAATGGGTGTTCACTTACTCGTCAGCTTTCCTGATATCTCCGGTGCTGGTGGAACGTAACAAGTAGCTACAGTGGTTGATTGAACAGATCAGCAAAAACAACTCAGTATGCGATATCTTGTAATGGTGCAAGTAATGCCTTTGCCAAGTTTCTTTTCTAAATTAATAAAACCACTTTGCTCTCTGGATAATTACCTCCACAAATAAAACAATATCCTACACGTAAGAGCATGGCAAAATCAAGCGGCCCTTCTTCTCAGGAAAAGGACAAAAGGCAGGTTGTTAGCTAATTGTTCACAATCGACACGCACTTTCTTCTCTATGTGGCAATTACAATCTTTACTATCGCAGGTCGCTCTTGTACTTACTGCTGGTAGATCCATATATGTGAAACTGAACCATCCTTTTCGTTTTATTATCTTATAGATGCATATGGCATGTCCTGGCAAAGCAACTCTTATGATTACAGAGAAAGAGAAAGAGAAGCGGTTGACAATGAGAAAAAAAAAGATAAAGAATGAAACCAGATGAGTAAATAACGACGATATAGAGCTTGTATCCAAAATAGAGTAGTGGTGGTACAATTGACAAGAAGGATGTGGGCGGGAAATGAAATAGAGGAAAAGTAGTATTTATTTCATGCAACAAGCTCTCAATTCCCTTCCCCTCACCTCCTCCCCCCTCTTCGTTAAACCAGTAATAGGTGCAACCGCGTCTAATAAAAAAGAACCGAAAATTAATCCCAAGGCAAGTAAATGTCCATCTTGGTTGCATGTGGCCGTTACGCTGGCACATGTGACTGTGTACTTTTGTTCTAACTTTGCCTTTCTCAAGAAGAAAAAGAAATAGCAATTTCAAATGTGAATAAAGAGCATGTTCTGCTTTCACATGTCGGGTAGGGGCTATTAGCATTGATAAAAGAAAGCTTGTATATTCGATATAGCCTCTTTTTCCTTCTTTTGTAATTTTAAGATACTCTCTGCTCAGCCGCCCTGCGTCCACCATGAAAAACAGACAAGTCTGCCACTCTTAGCTCTCTTCATCCCCTTCTTATTATTTATGTAGCCACCTTGCGTGCGTTTGCATTCATATGCATTCACACGAATTGTTTAGCATTGCTTTGCTTTGTGAAGATTATATGTTCTTTTTCTAGTCTTTTCTGACATGGTTTGTATGAGAAGAAGTGTCAAACCCCTCAGCATTCATTTCCTCAACTTTTCACCGCTCTCAGTCTGCTGGAGATATTCTTCAACGATTGATTGCAGTGGGAGAAGGGTTCTAAAAACGTATTATTATTTGCTAAATTCTAGCTATGCTTGTTTTCAAATTTCTGTGATTTTGTTCACGTGGTAAACCCATAGACCATGGTTATTGATTGGTAGCAGTGTTGAATCACAAAAAAAGTTAGTTGCTGAAAATATGCAGTCATTACCGCTGAAATAGCTTTTTAGTTTCTTCTTTCTTCTGACTTTCTATTCAAATATATGCGTTAGCGTCATATTGTTGTTGGCTCTTTTTAACTATTTTATCTACCATTGTTATTGCACTTGTTCTGTTCTGTCAAGCTCCGAATAAACAATGAACGAAAGCAGGTATCTCGGTGTCACTCCTCCTATTAGCACAGAAAAGCCAACTGCAAAAGAGCAGGAGATATCAGAGGAGCTTTTGGCTGCACTGCACACGGAAGGCCAATTTGAGCGCGACGATGAAAGCAAAAATCGCGAGATAGTGCTTGGAAAGCTTGATAAGCTGATGAAGGAGTTTGTTTATAAGGCACTGTTGAAGCACAAAGTATCTGAGAGCTTGGCACGTACATGCGGCGGTAAAATATTCACGTTTGGGTCCTACCGACTGGGTGTCCATGGCGCTGGTGCTGATATTGATACGCTCTGTGTAGCACCATCGCCTGTTAACCACGATGACTTTTTTGACATCATGGTTGAACTACTGAAGAACCGTCCTGAAGTTGACGAACTAGTTCCAGTTCCTGGCGCTTATGTACCAGTTATCAAGATGAAGTTTGGCGGTGTTGACATTGATCTTACATTCTCCTCGTTGATGCAACCGACAGTCCCGGAAGACCAGGAACTCTTTGATGTCAACCTGTTGCGTAACCTGGACGAAGCATCTATTCGTTCGATTAACGGATCGCGGGTTACTGATGAGATACTGCGTCTTGTTCCAAACATCCCCACCTTCCGTCTGGCGCTCCGATGCATCAAGTTGTGGGCCAAACGGAGAGCAATTTACTCGAACTCTGTTGGGTTCTTTGGTGGTGTTGCTTGGGCGATGCTTGTTGCGCGTATCTGCCAGCTTTACCCAAACGCTTGTGCAGCTATAGTTGTGGCCCGCTTTTTCCGCGTCCTTTTACGGTGGAACTGGCCCGATCCAGTGTTGCTCAAACCCGTCGAAACATGCAACATGCGCTTTCAGGTGTGGAACCCAAAGATATTCTCTCAGCACGCTACGCATAAGATGCCTATTATTACTCCAGCATATCCGTCCATGTGTGCAACACACAATGTGACCCAGTCCACGCAGAGAATCATCATGTCAGAGTTCAAGCGCGGGCTGGAGGTCTCGGAAAAGATCACAAGGGGCGAGACTGGGTGGGAGGAGCTCTTTGCGAAGAATGACTTTTTCCGTCGTTACAAGTATTACCTTCAAGTAAATGTTACATCAACAGATGAAGATACGCAGAACATGCTTCATGGTCTTGTGGAGTCTCGTATTCGCAGATATGTTGGCTTTCTGGAAGGCGTGGATTTGATTGTTCTGGCCCATCCGTACATAAAGAGCTACGACCACAACAGGGTCTGCGAATCGGAAGAGGAAGCGCAAAGGGTTCGCGATGGCGTTATCCCAGTGGAAACTGAGCCCCAAGCTACCGAGGCAGTTAGATCGACTCCAATTAACGGCACCGAGAAGAATGAAGACTCCACAAATGCTGCACAATCAGACAAGAGCAAGAATCACATTTACGTCTCTGCATTCTATATTGGATTGCTTCTAAAAGAAAAGAACCACGACTTTAACGGCAAGCGGCGTATGGATCTTTCCTTTGCAACGCAAGAGTTTATTAAAATTATCAAAATGGCTCCTACATGGAAAGAGGAAGAAAACATGAACATATCAATTCGCTTCTTGCGCCAGAGCCAACTGGCAGACGATGTATTTGATGGACAGCCTCGCGACCGCCTGCGCAGTAGTTCGTCAACCAAAAAGAAAGGAGAGAAGAGAAAGCAAAAGAGCGTCTCAAAGAAGCGTGATAACGACGATAGTGCTGCTCCTGAAAACAAGCCATCTAAAAAGGCGCGAGCGATCGATGCCGCCGTTCCTTCAACAAGTGGAGTGGCAGTCAAGGCCTCCAATGACACGTCAAACCAACATGGACACGAACCCGGTAGTACGGTTGCCGAGGGCGCTAGTGGCAAGGACGCAGTTGCGGCTGCTGCTTCTGGTGAGGAAAACAAAAACAGTGGCAATAACAAGGACAAAGACGCTGCTTTGGTAAATATACCTGCACCTGTTCCTGCAGCTAACAAGATAGGCGGCATTAAGCTAAAGCTTCTCGGTTCTTCATAGAGTGATAGCTTTTTTCCATTTAGAGTAGCAATATTTTCATTTTTCTTTAATCAATGCCTTGGTTGTTTGTGGATGTTGGCTAGATATTTATTATAAAGAGCGATTGCCCAACCGTAATAAATCCTGCTGGCTCGATCCTGTTTTTTGTTCAATAAATATTTTCCTTTGTAAAGCTTGACAATTTCCATGGCCATATTAGAAACTGGAATGAAATACCAAAATATCGGGCGCTAATATTAAAGTCCCATGGACCCAAAAAATATTGCCATGGAATCGCTTTGTCTTGCGCATTATTGGTGTTATTTCTTGTGGTTGACAACGAACCACCAGTCTTTGGCAAACCATTTAAAATACAGTCTAGCGTTTCCTTATCAGGTTAAGGCAGCGTTTAATCGTCACATGAGCACATTAAACAGGATATTATATGCAAATATATTTGCCTACAATCTACAACCCAGTTGCCTAAAGGAATTGCCTGGAAATGGTCAGCTGGCAGCTTAATTGCATGCATAATACCGTATATTAGTGTTTCAAATCTGTCTTGTTCACATGTCGAGTACTAGAATGTCGAATGTTCGAAAAGGCTCAGCTTTGTTCGGTATATTCTGCGGAATAAGTTTGTAGATGCTGCATTTCAACTAATAGGCGTGCTTTTCTGGAAAATGGAGATAAACATTTAACAATAAAGAAAATAAAGCGGGCTATTATCTTGGTTCGATTTACATCATTCTCCTTAGAAACATCGGCCAATATAAAAGTCAGATTACAACGCAACAACAACTGAAACCTCTATTATAAACAAGGTTGTTGATTTTCATTAACATGTTGTATATTTTTCTGTTCTTTCTCTCCGCAATTTTCTTTGCAGCATTCCCTCCGGATTATTGCCATTGCTATTTGCTTGACATGTGTGTCCGTCCACTTCTTTTGCGTTGGCCACTCTATGTGCATCTGAACTGAGAAAAAAATGCAGCATGTGGCAAGAACTAGACTGAATTCCAACGTTTACTCACATTTTTTCCCATGAAATTACACAATGCCTTTTTTCTTTTTTGCATGCACATGCGGATTGTGTATTCGTCTACAAAAATAGAAATTATAGTTCACCAGATGTTTAGTGTTAGGCACTGATTTTTTTTTGCATAAAAAGGGAAGCGTGTCTGTGCTTTTCTTCCACCAAGGAGCACACTTTCTCATCGAACCTCGTCTTTTCTCTAGTCGTAAACCTCTTTTCTGATAACATTGCCTTCAACCCCATGATTCTTCCTCGTCTTCTAGCACTTTCTTTGGCTTGTGCCTCGGCCTTTGCAACGAAAGTTGATCTACTTGTTCCTCGTTGTCCTTTAACATCGACAGCAAAGTTCACCACTCAGATCCCAAGTGGCAAGGCATGCCCAACCACAAAAGTGGACCTCTGCTACACCAGCAAAGAGCTTAATCTTGTCTTC
The DNA here is from genome assembly GCA_027578915.1 of Coemansia sp. RSA 1200. Classification (NCBI taxonomy): domain Eukaryota; kingdom Fungi; phylum Kickxellomycota; class Kickxellomycetes; order Kickxellales; family Kickxellaceae; genus Coemansia; species Coemansia sp. RSA 1200. The sequence goes on along the minus strand of JANBTT010000110.1, from coordinate 20,385 downwards.
ACTGCCGAGGGTGAAACAAACTTTTACTTTAACCAAACCCAGGGCACAAATGGAGACATCTGGGCGTACGAAGTAATGGAGGCCTTTATCTACAAGGGCAGCGATGATCCCCAGACATATTTTGAATACGAGGTCAGCCCAAACAACATTACTTACAATGCCTTTGTCTACAACCCGTCTCGTGTGCGGGCGGCAGGGTCGCCATTTGACCACGCGTATATCAGCGATCCGTTTGGTGACGGATTCAAGGTCAACACCAAGCTGAACAAGGCTAAGGGCACATGGACATCAAGCTCGACAATCCCGCTTGCGCTGTTCAATGGCGAAGACCCCAGGGGCTCGGTTTGGCGCATGAACTTTTTCAGAACTATCACTGGTCCGGATACATACCCTGACCAGCAGCTTTGTGGCTGGAAAAACACTGGTGCGGCCAACTTCCACATAACACCTGCGTTTGGCAAGGTTCTTTTTATTTAGTCTACTTTCTTTTTTCGATAAATCTCAAACTTTGCTTGAGCATTTTCTTTAATAATTCTTTTCTATTACAGAGTATTCGGTAGTGAAAAAGTTGTTAAAGTGCTGAATATGCTATCGTTGGTATTTTATATTTAGTAACTAAAAATTAAAAGCTAAAGAAAAGAGACTATTATGTGGGGAAGCAGTAGAGAAACTAGTCAAAGAAATAAGGATACAAAAAAACAGCATGTTTGCAAAGAGACGGTAGAATTAATATAACGGAAATTAGGGAATATAATGTTTTCCTTCACGCAACGCTGTTAACAGCAAAAAAGTGCTTGCTAAACTCCAGCAGAGATAGCAGGCTTTTCGTTTCCATTCGCGACAGTGGATTTTGAAGAGGAGTCGTGGTCAGTAAAGCCGGCACCAACACCGGCATCAACCCTGTTACCCTCCTCAAGACCAGAGATTGAATGTGTGCTACCTCCATGGAGTGAGGGCTCCTTGGTGGCATATCTGTATCCGTGCTCGCCCATCTCGGTCATATCTGTACCAGAGATCTCGCCCTCCTCGTCAATGCGCAGATGCAGACCCGGAATGTAGTTGAAAATTACCAGGATAAGGGCGGACACAAAGAACGCCCACCCTGCGCCAGCACAGCTAGAAGCCAGCTGGTAGCCAAACTGCTTCCAGTGGTGGTCAATCCAGCCTCCGTCAATCTCAGAACCGTTGAGTGCCGCAACCCCCTTGCTTGCAAAGATACCGGTCAGCAGGTTTCCAACCAGACCTCCAACGCCGTGAACAGCAAACACATCCAAAGCGTCGTCAAACCTGAATTTTTCCTTAAAGTCAACGGCGAAATGGCAGGCAACGCCGGCAACAGCACCAAACACAAGCGCTGCCCAGGGAGCAACGTAGCCGGATGCTGGAGTAATGGCGACAAGGCCAGCAACAGCCCCTGAGCAAAAGTGGAAGCTAGAGAACTTTCTGCCATTGCGGAAGTAGGCGACCAAGGACCATGCAAGACCACCCATGCAAGCGGCAATATGTGTGACGGCAAAGGCAACTCCAGCACGGCCATTTGAGGCCACTCCAGAACCACCGTTAAAACCAAACCAACCAAACCACAGCAGCGCCGTGCCAAGGATAATGTTCAGATAGTTGTGAGGCTCAAACTTCTCCTGTCCGTAGCCGTGACGCTTGCCAAGCACAAGGGCGAATGCCAGAGCGGCAAAGCCAGAGTTGATGTGCACTGGCGTTCCGCCGGCGTAGTCAAGCGAGCCCATCTTGTACATCCAACCGTTAGGTGCCCACGACCAGTAGGCAATGGGATCATAGACAATGGTAGTCCACACAAAACAGAAGATGATAGTAGGAAGGATGCGGATGCGCTCTGCGGCACCTCCCAACGCCAGAGCGGGGGTCAGCGCAGCAAACATACACTGGAATATAGCATAAACGGCGCCAGGAACCGATGGGGCGTTCGCATGTGCCTTGTCGCCGACGTTGAGTAAAAGCCCATATGTCAGATTGCCAATAAACGGATTAGTCGCCGTGTCCGAGAGCGCAAGTGAGTAGCCCCAGATCATCCATTGCACGCTGACGACCGACATGGCAATCATACACAGAAAAACCAGGCTCACTGCGTTCTTGCTGCGAGCCATACCGCTGTAGAAGTAGCCAATTCCTGGCGACATGATAAACACCAGTGCGGCGGATACCAGGATCCAAGCAGTGTCTCCGGTGTCGATGTGCGACGTATCATTGTCGTATCTCTTGATTAGTGGAGAAGACATTGTCAATAAGAACGGATGTTTGGAAACAAGTAAAAGAGATGAAATTTACTTTGATCGTAGAACGAAAAGAATATTCTGTCTTTCGTTATTTTAAAAGGATTATTTCACACACTATGTTTGAGAAACTGACTACTTTTTCTCTTTGGGATATTAAAATGGCTGAGGCATAAATACAAAATTAACAATATAGTGTGGCTGGCAAGGGGTGAGAGTCTGACGGAAGGCGTTACAGCTAAAATTATTTTTTTGGAGAAACGTTGCAAGAGATAGTACGTTATACCAGTTCCAACAGATATGGTGATGGTAAAGCTATTATGAAAATAAAAAGGAAATGTTAGAAATTGGGTTGCCACACAAAAAAGGGGAGCCAGCTGTGCTTGTATATGTGCTCAGTGGTAGTAAACAAATGTTGCAAGTGGTGGGCGTTTTGGGGAATTTATGTTCGTTCTAAGAGATCTGTGCACCGAGGAAGCCTGCGTTATTTATATACCTCGGGCCGTTTGAGTGCAGAGAGGCGCCTTTCTTTGTTTTAGAAAAATAAGCTAGAAATATGTAACAAGCGTGTTCTTCTCCACGCCCTGTGTCTGGTAATTTTTTTCCTGGTCCACGGACAGAAAAGGGCGGCAGTAAGGCAGACAAGATGGGGTTGTTCCGCGATTCAACGCAGATGGAAAAGAAGCATTGAAAATGACTGACGCTTGCCGGGGGATAGCGGAAGAGATTGTTGTCCACATTGACACACGTCTTATTCGCCTTCAGAAAAAAGGAGGGAGAGAAAATCTGCTCTGGTTTGCTGGCTCAGGCCTCCACCAGCGCTGATTTGCTGCTCAATGGCAGATAGGTCTCCTCTCTAGCGGCACTATTTTTACTCTTTCTTGCTCTGCTCCAAAATGTGACGCGTTGTTGTATTTGTGTGCAGCAAGCAGGCAGGCCATAGACAAATGGGAAGGGGATCAGAATATTCTGTGGCTGATTATTATCCAGCCAATCAGAGGCACGACCGATCTAGCTGATGGAGTCTGATACGAGCGATAGATGGGAACACGCGGACGAGCAGCTTCCGAAACTACTGGTAAAAACTCCTATCGATCTCATCTACCACCAAATCAGCCATGCGTGTTTTCAGGCGATGCAGGGAGAATGCGCTGGATCAGCCCCCGATATGCGGGAGATAAAAATTAAAGGTTTCATTTTCCAAAACCCACGTGCGTGGAAAATATTTGGAAAGTTCTGTTTTGTCGGAAGCACAGGAACTAGCTGGCTGTCTGTGCTTTCATGCCTTCTTGTGTTTGTTTACTCTCTGCTTTTCTGGTGGTTTGTTCGCTTGTTTACAAGATTTTTGGGTTGCAAGGCAATAATGGTGATCCAAAGGCTGCATACGACCTTTTCTCGTGTCGCGATAAAGCCTTATCTAAAACATTGCTTCTTTTGTGGTGCTTGCTGTGCATGATAGGACAACGGGAGCGGTCGGTGCAAAAGGCAAATTTATTGCTAGGTAGACATGCAAAGCTGTTAGGATGGTGTTTGTGTACTGCATGTTATTATTCATTATTTATTATTTTCCGGGGAAATTCAAAGGTCGGAATGAATAAAAAAGTGACAAGATCCTTTTATTGTTTAAAGAAAACGAATGGTAAAGTATTCGCGGCTGTGTGTACTTGTTTGAATTTCTTTTCTGCATCACACAGACATGCCAAACATCCTTGTTTTATTTTAACATATATCATATTAGAAGCAAAAATAACTTATTGTACAATCGCTTGAAATCGCTCGCATAGAATCGAACAGAACAAATTGCCTTTACTGGACGAAATATACGATCGATTTATGAACCCCTTACCAAACACTTTACAAGCTTCTCATATCGAAAATAGTAATATTAATCGATTGCAATGACAACTGCAACACTAGGACCGGTAATTAAATTAAAAAAAAAGCCTGAAAGCAGAGTTGACTCTCGACAAGAACATTCGACTATGGACATGATATGGTCATAGAATGACATTTTACAGGCCGTATTTGGATCGCGCCGCCTTTCTGGCATTTTTCCGATTAGCGTGTGCCTCTTTCAGCTCAGACTCCTGCTCTTGCGCCCGTAACGCCAAATACATGATATTGTGCTTTTGTTTTTTCTTTTTATCAACCTGGTCGCTTTCAATGATCTTGTGCGTTTCTCTTCTACGCCTTTCGGCTGCGCGCTTGGCAGCAAAATCTGTGCCAGATTTGGCATCCGAGTAACCAGATCCGGCAAGCTGTGACTGGTGGGAGAGGTCTTTGACTGCTGCGCCGAAAATCGCATCGGCCTCTCCACGCTTGAGAGCGCCACGTCCAATCAGCCTTTCCATATCAGCTTTATCGATCTTTGATTCTTGCAGTAGATTATCCCCTTTGTATATCCCAGCTTCCGACCCTGTCATGTGCTGTGGATCGTTTTGATCCCGATAAATGTCTCTGGCATCGATATAGCACCCCCTGTCCTGGTCATAATAGTAATATAGGCCATTCGCATAATCGTAGTAATACCCGCTGTTCGGATCGTAGTACATCTCAGCACCTCCTGCTTGGGGGTCTTCAGTGGCGGTACCAACATTGTCCTTTGCACTGTCGCCCGCAGGAATTGCATCTTCGTCATCTTGATGATCCTCTTGCAAAATATTTTGCTTAGACTCATTAATCGTAAAAAACGGACCAGCGTCTTCCGGATCTAGATGTGTACCATCGTCATCGATGGCCCTCACTTGAAGTTTGTTATCATCAGGAGGAGATCGCACGATATCTACGTCGTCATCTCGCGATACGCTTTTTCCTTTTATATCGGCTGGTTTTGCTTTCTGCCTTTTTGCCAATGAGTGAGGAATCAAAACGGGCGGCTGTACCAATCCAGAAGCTTTATCCTTATCCATTGTACTACCGCAGTTGCTTGGTTGTACCGGTGATCTTCCAAGCGTGCCTCGAGAATTCTTTGGCGCCGGTAATATTCTAGACAGATCGGAAAACACACTCCCAGAACTCATCTGCAGCGCCTTATCTGAACCGACGTTGCCATTTCTACCTTTGCTTAATAAATTGGCCTGATCTGATACAGTTTGATCAGGGTGCTCCGCTGCAACTTGGGGCACATTTACAAATATTTTGACTTTCTTGCTTTCTGTTGTATCGAATATGTCTGCTACATGTCTCTTGTGCGGGGTTGCATCCGGTGTATTAGATGCGGCTATAGCGTTTCGTGGAGGAGGCAACATACTGCTTAGTTTCGCTCCAGAGTCACTCTGTGGTTGACGAGCGATGTCTGTGTTAGAGGAAGTACTCAGAGTATTCCCCTTGCTTTCTGATTCCGAGTCCGAGTCGGACGAACCGTATTCCGGAACCAGAGATATTCTTCCCGCATCGCCCATTGTATAAGAAGCAATATAGTACAAATAATTTTATAGTGCCATTCAGCCTATAACCCAACGAGAATGGCTGTTGCTGTCTCTTGAATGATGTCTGCATTATTTGTTTCCAGAAATATATTTCTAGAGACGAGCTTGTTACTGAAAGGGTTGTTCACGTGGATCATTGGTTTATAATTGCCTTCATTCTTGAGCTTTTCTGCTCTTTACTCTCTGTGCCGTACTCAATAGTTTTACTCTTTTATCTTTTTTTCGGAGATAGTGTGGTTCATTGTTTTGATTTTGTTAATTTTGTTATTTTACTCACTCATCTGTCCCTTTTTGCTTTGCTTTTAGCATTTCCAAAGACTCGCAATGGACTTTTTCAAAAGGTACAGCGCTATTGGCGCAAGTCAACAACAATCTCCGACCGAGACAATCCAGCGTCTGGCAGACAGAATCGAAACGTCCACGCTCTTAGAGGACAAGCGAGCTGCCGCACTCAGTCTCAAAGGGCTATCACGAGAGTATAAAAAGGTATGTCAATAGATTGGCATGTAGGAGTGAGGACGGGTCTTTTGAAATATTTGTTTATGCGCTCATCTTTGCGGCCCTAATTTGGCATTGAATTTGCACAATTTCCGTGTAGGATGTTGGCGAGGCAGCTTTGGAAGCATTATTGAACATACTAAAGGAAGAGCACGAAGATCAGCAGCTGCTCAAGGCTGTTCTAGAGACGCTGACTAACCTGTGCACGCGCACACCTTCCAGAGGCGATGCGTTTGATGAGAAGGGGGAAAGAGGCGATCCTGTTGCAGACGCATTTGCACACAGAGTACTGGACTATGCTGAAGACATGATATCAATCTTTCTGGTGTTGCTTGGTGAAGCTGATTTCCACGTCAGATACTATACCGTGCAGCTGCTTGGAACACTTCATATGTGCGCAGGTGAGGCACTTCAGAATCGCGTTATGGTATCTCCAACGGGTGTTGGACGTTTAGTCGACCTTCTTTCTGACCAACGGGACATTATACGGAACGAGGGCATTCAACTGCTTATAGCCATGACAGAGAACAATGCCGATATACAGAAGATTGTTGCTTTTGAGAGCGCATTCGATCTTCTCTTGGGAATTGTTAACGAAGAAGGAGGGGTTCGAGGCAATATTATTGTCCAGGACTGTCTCCAGCTCCTGCACAATCTTCTAAACTACAATGTCTCCAACCAAAACCTTTTCCGCGAGACTTCTGGTATACAAAGGCTGCCTGATTTGCTGATCACAGATCCAAGTCAAACTGCTGCTGGACAAGGAGGCAACAAACCATTCGACGCGGAAGAAGACATAGAATGGACCGCTCAACATGCTCGCAACATGCTTGTGGTGCTTGATATTATCCGGATGCTCATTCAGCCAGGAAACACAAATACAGAGTCCAACCAGTCCGCAATGCAACAATACGGTCTTATTCCGCCGCTATTGCAGCTTGCACTCTCCAACGAGGCACCGTCGAGTGTACGGGCACAGGCACTTTATGCTATTGGTGATACTGTTAGGTCTCATAAAGCGAACCAAAATCTTTTTCAGCGTATTCTTATTACCGCAGCAAATGATGATGACGCAGAGGATATAGGCACAAAGACGATTCCAGAGCCTGCAATTGTCATTGTTATTCGTCTGTCTGTTGGGAAGAAACCAGCAAACGTCCCAGCTAGCGAGTACTATATTGTCAGATCAGCAGCAGCCTACCTTGTTCAAGCCTATGTTGGCAGCAATCCTGACGCGCAATTGGCATTGGCTGCGACTCTCACTCCGCCAGGCGACGCCGACAACGTAACTGAACCCGAACAGCACCAGTCCGCAGGTTCCCTGGTTGTGTCTGTTTTGCTTGACTGGAGCGAGGCAAGCAGGGAGGACGTGTGGCGTGTTTGGTTTGCCTCTTTGTTGCTTTCAACAATTGTCTACGGTAACCATGAGTGTAAGGAGCAGGCGCTGAAGATATCGATTGGCGATGTGAGTAAAGGGGAGGATCTCATTCCACTGATCAACGAACTTATGTCGCAAGCGCGCCAAGCGACCCAGCAAGGGGTCGATGTCCGTGTAAGCGTCTCTTTGCTATCGCTTATTTGCGTGTGGCTGGTCAGCTTCCCCAAGGGTGTCTCGGCCGTGCTTGAAGAGTCTAGCAACGTTGCTTTCTTGGTTGAACAGATAAATGGATCCTCGGGTGTTAATGCTCTTGTCCAGGGTGTTGCTGCATTTGCGCTCGGGCTTATCTACGAGTTTGACATTGAGCCAGACACTCCAATGACACGAGATGAGATATATCCAATCATATCAAAGCGCGTGGGCTCTGACCAGCTGCTAATTCGGGTTCAGCGTTTGCGCGATTCAAAGGAGTTCCAGTATGCGGTCGGTCTTGTTGCAGGAACACATTCAAATGCATATGGCGGAGCACCGACAGAGATATTCTTTGATAGCGTGTTTACCAGCATGTTCAAGAATCATTATGAGAGTTTCCGCGCAGCAGTGCGTCTTGGGCCAAGCGAGGCAATGGTCAACCCTAAATACGCTCATCTGCAGGGAGGAATGGTAACCAGCTATGCAGGTACATCTACGCCTGGAAGCGTGCCCGGTACACCTGTGTTAGGCGGCGTTACAATCTCACGCTCGGGCTCACCAGCGGCAGCACCTTCAGGCATGGTATATGGTTCTCTGGGGGATTCCAGCGTTAGTGGCGGCTTCACCGAGCCAATGGTGCCCAAGAGCGAGCTTGAAGCACTAAACGCAAAGCTTTCTGAGCAGGAAAACATTGTTGCGGCTCTCGAACGCAAGCTTGGTGAGAGTGCCAAGTCGACACAGAAGGCCCTGAATGAAGATTCAGGTGCTAGCAATACTGAGCTAGCGGAAGAGAAAGAGCTGAGGATAAGAGTTGAGACTGAGCGGGACGAGCAGAAGGCAGTGATTGCTGGTCTACAAGGCGACCTTGATACTGTTAAGGCACAGCTTGCAGAGGCACGGCAGAAACAAGGAAACAGCAAGGAGGAAAAGGTTACCGATCTTGAAAAGGCGTTGTCTAGTCTGAAGCTTGACATGGACCAAAAAGAAGCGCAGTGGAACGAACAGCGTGGCGAGCTGCAAAAGAAGCTTGCCAATTCTGAAAAGCAAGTCGTCAAAGCGGCGGCGGCGGTTCGCAATACCAACAAGAAGAAGGAGCAACAACAGACATCTGCATTGGAAGCCATCCAGAAGGAGTCAAAGGCAAAGGATGAGCAGATTTCAAAGCTGAACGCGCAAGTTCAAGATCTGTTGGAAAAGGTAAAGGGTCTCGACGATGTGGACAAACTGAAAGAAAGAATTGCGGGACTGGAGAAGGAGCAAGAGGACCTTCTTGTCTATTTGGCTGACCAGGACCAGCAGGCCAAGGAGCATCGCGCCAAGCTGCGCAAATATGGCGAAGATATCCCGCTATCTGAAGACGAAGCAGACGGCGACGATGACGATGATGAGTAAAGAATGCTTTATTCTGTTAGTTATTTTCAAATGTTAACTGGTTTTCATAGCAATTTTTTATTATTAAGAACAGCATTACTGAAGAGTTGCTACCGCCTTGAAAAAAGTCTCTATCTACCCAAGGTCGGGAACGATCCGATGGACAAGTTCTTTGTGGCCTTTCCAAGCTTAATATCAGGAGAAACATAGTTCATTGCCTGCTCTGTTGCAATCACCTCATCGCCCATCTGAACAACTGCGTGGTGGTCACCAAGGACAAGTTTGATGCTACCATATGTGCTGGATCCACCACCTCTGCCCCTTCCACTTCTACGTCCGCCTCTTCCGGCACCTCTGCCCATATTGGCCTCGTCAGTACTGATGCTATTCTCTCCTCTTGCTGCGCGAATGGACGCAGAGATTGAGTCTCCAGCAACACGGCCGCCGTTAGCTGCTGCGCCAGCCAATTTTACCTTGTTCTGGCTGGCGACATCGCCCACGGCAAATATGTGGCTATACTTTGGATCGTCTATCTGCATTGTTTCGGAATTAATGCGGATCCCAGTGGGAGTAAAGATGGGCTGGTCAGTGGACGAAGGCAAGTCGACAAGCGGCGCCTTGGACTTTATGCCAAGACAGTTGAAAACAAGGTCGGTTTGTACGGTAGTCCCGGAGGAGGTAACAAGCGTTGCATTGCGTTTAACCGTGTCTACAAGCTCCGGAAGAATGCCGACGTATTTGGAGCAGCCATGAGGACTGAAATCCTCTTGTTCCGATGTCTTTTCTTCAACCACGCGCTCGCCAAACATTGTATTGATACCAAGCATATGGAGAACACGGACCGTTTCTTTGCGGAGGTCGTCCTTGAATGGTCCGGGCACAGGAAGCTCGCGCGAGTGAATCAACGTGATATCCTTCTGCGGATAATCAGTCTTGAGATCTGCGGCAAGCTCGGTGCCGACTGCACCGCCGCCAACAACCACAATCGACTTTGCGTCCCTGATTGACAGCTGGTATTTTTCCATTGCAGTCAAATACTCTTCGCGAGTCGAAGCAGCAACACCAATCGGAGCATTGCGGCTCTGACCTAGGGCAATTACCAGGTAGTCAAACTCGACATGCTCGCTAGAGTCCGCCAATTCAACATGAGTCGGAGTAATACGCGAGATAATGCTCTTCTTAATTTCAATCGACGAGTGCTGAAGCCACGGCATATCACTATAGGGGATCCAGAGCTTGCGCGAGTATTCGGGCTGTGTAAGTCCGCGAGTCATGCCAAGATAATGGACAAACCCGTCCTTGCGGTCAATTAGAGTTATCTTGACGTCGGGATTTTGTGGTGCCTGCTTTGTTCCATCATAGTCTGGGCCGTTTGCTAGAAGGCCCAGATACAGGCTCTTCATGGCGTTGAGGCCGCCAAAGTTGCCACCAGCGACAGCAATACGAATGGGATTACGAAGAATGGGCATATTAAGTGTTGCAACGAACGGTCTAAAACGTGTTTAAAAGAAGCGGTTTGTCGGGCCAATGTGAAGTTTTTTATACTCGATATGGGTTGGGATAAAAGATTGAGGATATACCGTTACAGATGGAAGAAGACAATTAGCAATAGAAACGACTGGAAGGCCCGAATCGTGACCATTTTATATGCGCTTCAAAACAGAATCGACATGGCAGGCGATGGAAGGCTTCTATGAAAAATGCCAAGATTTTTATTTCTTGCCCTCAAGCATACTCTTAGTGGGACGGAATTCTGCCAACAATCTGATATTCCTATTTTTCCGCTCCATCAGATAATCAAATATTACCAGTTTTCTCTTTTTCTTCTTTGCGAAACACTGGACGGAGATTTGTAGAGATACATTCCTTTGTTTGTAAAAAAAAAGACCAATTGCAAAAGGGACATGACTAGAGTGGTTCAATCAATCCCAAACGGTGGTTATACAGCACCTCTGAATTCCGTGTTATCATGTAAATTCATTTAGCTTGCTATTCCTACAGTATATAGACAATAACCATGCGTTTACAAGGGTACCAGTAAAACTAATATATCAGGCAAAAAAATTGTTATCCGGGCTTTTAAACTAATGTTCTCCTCCCCAAAGGTTCATAATCCTTATCATTCGCCTGTAAGGTGGTGGGGTCGCCATTGATCCGAGGTAAGAAACATTCTGCAGCCTTGTCATTGAATCAGAGCACTCCCGGAAGCAAGACGAGACAAGTCCGTTGTCGTTTCCAGCACTGTTGCTACGACTATCTACGGATATGCTAGACAAGCTTTGGCATTTCTGGCGGATGGCCATGATCTGCTGAAGGGTTAGCCTCACGTGTGGCGCGACTAAAACGCGCAACGGATGGTCTTTGTGCATATCGCTGAAGTCCAATGCTGGCTGTTCTTCCATTATGCTGCACTCGGGGTTGTTGGGCACATCGCCTTCTCCAATACACGTAAACTGCATTGTTTCCAATGGTAGTGAGGATGTCAGCAGACGCCATACACCGCGGATGGTGGTAACACAACTTTGACTGAGCTTTTGCGCTGAGTGCACATCAATTCTTGTCAACAACGGCATGTTTTCCGAAATGGACAGCGAATCTGCATCAGATAGCGCCAATAGACGAAGGTAACGCAGCTTGGGCCACTTGTTGGAAAACGATTGTCCGTAGGCAATGTTAAGCGGAAGTTCCGAATCTGGAATTAGAGACGAGCATTCGGTAAATTTAAGGCACTGGAGCCGAGGAAACTCCGTAGCATCGAGATATATTCTAGCCGGTGTTCCGTGCAAAGTGTGTGTACATAGCTTGATGCTGAGCACAGCAAGGTTTGTCCAGATACGTCCGTGCTTTTCCCCTGTGGTTGAGGGAGAAGCGTCTTTTCTAATCGGCGATGCTTGGGATAGCCCCGAAGCAATAAGCTGTGTAGGGCACAGCCCAATGAGTTCTACTTTGAGCAACTGGTGGCGCCCAGCACAAAGCACGGCATTGGTAATGCGAATGTCAATCGAGGTGGTTAGTCTTATTATCGATAGACCGGTTGCAATGGGCATTAGCAAAATCGGGTCGTTGCGTGTCGTAATTGCCGATACCGGATCGTCCTCGCGTAGAAACGCACAGATATGGATTTCTTCCAATTTTGGTGAATTCAAGAACATAACAGCTCTCCTCATATCAATCGGGATTCGTCCTCGGACTGTTATTTTGCGGATGTTTGCTAACCGCGATTCAAGATAGTTTGCCAGACCTGGAAAAGCGCATTTTTGTGCATATGTGATATCAAGTTCCTGCAACCGTGGCCACTTGTGTAAATCGCAAAATGGCTGTAGGTCTGCATTCTCCTCAGTCATAGAATATCTTCTGTAGTGCGAAACAATTCCTCTGAATCTCACTGTCGTGCAAATTTTACGCGTATGATGGCCATAAAGCGCCTGTATCTCGCTAAACGCAATATTTGGGAAACAGTCATCAAAATGGACGGTGTGCCAGGCATAGCGAATCGCGATATGTCGCCACTCGCTGTCAACATGTGTTAGGATAAAGTTGACTCCAGTAAACTGCATTCTATGTGGCGATGACATTGCGCCAACTCCTTGAACGTAGGCCTGGTGAGAATGCACTATCTGGCATATGCGCTCTTTTAAGTCGCTGTTTAGTCTCGGCGTCATCGTTTTTAGTACAAGAATAAACGATTATTACAAAATAAAAGTGCCAAAACAAGATACCAAAGTAAATTCGCATACTTTTATAACTACAGTACATACAACATCACATTGGCTGCTCTAGATTTTGCTTTTTCTCTTGCCAGACATTTGTATAAATGCGGTGTGGCGTTTTAAAACACCAATATCACATGAAATATGTGAGGCTTGATTCTTGATTTTCATTTTTTTTCTCTTGGCAAGTGGACAACCGCTATTCACACATATCACCATGTCCTTGTTTTGTTAAACACAGATGGGATACAAGAATTAGTGGGGATTTCCCAGGAACAGACAATGCTGATTGTAATAACATATAGAAAGGATAGCAAGATCGATTACTGCTATTTTCTCAGCACACTATGCTGCGTGTACATTATGTAAAACGTTAATGCGCGTGGGGGACAACAAAAACAGTGCAATTTGGGTGGGGTTTATGAATTGACCAGCAATAGTTTTATTTATATGTAAATTAAATTCTAAGCTAATGATATAGCGCATATTTAGACTAGTTGTACTGTTCGAGGTGTATTGTTGCTGTGGAACTTGTGCGAGCAGAATCCATTAGTGCGTAGTGGTACATTGGATCAGAGCTTCTTTGAGGCATTGGAGGTGGAGGGGCATCTGTGCGGCTGCTCTCTGCACCATTCTTTTCGTTTTCCTCGCGGATTGCATCCTGTGACCTGAGGAATGACCGGCTAGTAAATAACGAACGTTCCCTAGAGTGTCGAGGGATAACAGGTCCATGCATAAGCGCCAATGTGTGGTTAGCCGCCTTTGATGAGCTGGAAGAGGTGCCGGAGGTTTCTGTCTGGGTGGTGCTTACCGATATGCTTGATGCAAAGGCTACATCATGAGTTCCAGCGGCAGAGCGCGCACCGCTGCTGGCGCTGCTTCGCAAGCTGGAACGACTGCAGACACTTTTAGCATGCTTCGAGTGAGGTGTGCTGGGTGGCGGCTCCATCCCAACAGGGCAGTTGATGTTGTGTATCTCGCTCTCTTCACTTGACAGATAATCGTCGTTGTCATCATTATCGGAAACATCCGAGTCGACTGGCGAGTCAGGGCTGTGCTGCAATTGTTTGTGCTGGGAATAATAGAACTCAGCATAGGGGAAAGCAACAGCGTTTCTATTTGCCAGCTTTTGCTGTGCAGCTGACTGCCCACTAGAAGCAGATTGCTCGTTGCCAAAGTGGTTGTCCAGATTGTTGGCTGCAGAAAGAGCCACGTTAGCCATGGCATGAGTCATGTCGTATACCTCATGAGTCAAGTCAGTTGCGACGCCTCCATGCTTACGAATACGCTGTTGCTTTTGCTGTTGCTTCTGGTGCTGTCGCTTGTCTAATTCGCTGTGCGTAAACTCGAGGGTTGACTTTATATTTGAGTCGGGGTAGGCAATGGTGCTGGGGGACTTTGCTAACAGAGACATGTCTCGGTTGCCACTTCTCGCATACTTGGGCATTCCTGGGAACTCGAGGTTAAACTCCTTGTAGCGACGCGCCAAGAAAAGCTCTTTGCTCTTCATAATCCGTGTCGGAATGTCCCCAAGCACTATCCACGGCGTTTCGGTGACCCCAGAACCTGGGCCCATTGCCACTGCCATGAACTGTGCAGGATCATGCCATTGCTTTAGTGGTGCATCAAACCACCTACTTTCGCCGCGATACCACGACTCTGCCATGCGCGCCATGCATCGGGCTACGTGGCTACCTTGACTATCGGCACGATACGCCTGCTTCTCGCCTGCCGTGTTGCACACATCACCGGCGGCAAAGATCCATGGAAGCTCCGGGTGATTGATCTGCAATGTCGGAAGCACTCTGATCTGCTTCGACTTGGCGTCAATAATCTTGTGTTTGTAAACAGGGTCCAATGTGTCCATAAACGATGTCCTATAGGTAATACCGTTACAGAGAAACTGGAAATGCGAGAATATCATACGGCCCTTTGATGTCTTCAGCCACCGTCCCTCGACCCGATACTTTAGGGGGTCCTTCTCCGGAATGACTACGCGCTCGTTGAGATACACCTTGACGCCCAGAGCTTTGAGCTTCTTGTGTGCCTTCCGCGACATAGACTTGCTGTTAGTGTCCATGGACATGATGCGAGGGCCAGAATGGATTATTATAATCACCTTTGAAGGGTACTCGGTGGCAATTTCGGCAGCAAGGCCAACACCTGTAGGACCGCCGCCAATGATTAAAATGGAATCTGATTCGTGGACCATCTCTGAGAACATGCGGAGCTCGGCCTTTCCTTTGATGCTCGACGTTGTCTCGATCTTGCACGGAGGCGGGTAGATCGAGCCTGTTGCAACCAAGAGCGAGTCAAAGTCAATCTTGTAGCCATCCTTGAGAATCACAGAGTTTGAGTACACCGACGATACTTCGCCCTTGATGACTCTGTTGTGCGGGTAGCGGAAGATGTTGTCATATGGAAGCCAAACCAGATCGATAAGCTCTGGCTTTGCCATGGCACGCAGAGCACCCAAGTTGTAAAAGTATTGATCGCGCCTCTCAATAACGGTGATTGTAGCAATGTGAGGAAGCAGTATGTTCTCAAGCTCTTGTGCTGCCCGGATGCCTGCAAACGATCCTCCGATAATGACAATGTGGAATGTCTTTGAAGTTCGAGCAATGTTCATGTTGTGAAGGTGCTGCACGGTCGAGTCAATACTGAAGTTCCTTGGGTTGCTGCTTGCCTCTACATCAATCCCGTTGTACGGCGATGCCAGTCCCTCCTTTGCGAGCGCAGTATGATATTTGGCGTTGCTGCTGTGGTTGCGGGTAATGTGGGTTTGACATGAAATGGCTTTTTGTGTGTCTGGCTGAGAACTGGGTGCGGTGAGCATTTTGAATGAGTGTCGTTATCAGCTTTCGTATTGGGGGTTTCTGCGCTATGAATCTATGGACTATATGAAATCGGAAAATATAATTAAGGTCGATAACCAATGGCTTTGAATAAAGTGTTAATACGCAAGGTTATAATAGAAGAATAGACAAGAACAAATGACAAAACAATATTATTGGAAAGTGAATATAGATAGTTTATATGGAATACATAGTAGCAACGAAGAATTGGAAAGCAGGATTATTGTCTGTGCCACATTCTCTACAAAGAGCCCGCCTTTTTATATCAGCAACGCGAATGTAACTAACGACTCCCTCTGTTTGAAACCGGGTAGCCATCAGTCATACCAGCGTCTTTAGGAATAACAAAACACAATACAGTGAGTATACAAGCTAATAACCATTGTGGTTAATGAAAATGCAGTTTGGTAGTGTCTATGTTAACTCCGCCAAGCCGTGGAAATCCCGATCAAATAATATTGCTTGATACTAGTGGACATGGCAAACATCAGTGCAACCTGCTTTGCTGATTCGATGAATAGCAGACAAATCGGCTTGGGAAACACATGTGATAAATAAGGAGATGTGGGTGGGCGTAGCTGGGCTGAGTTGATTTGCTATTGTCCTTTAATTGCTACGTTTTCCAACTAGACCCTTTTGGTTTTTAACTGTGATTGTGCGGAGAAAATCCAGTAGGTGGCAATACTACTGTGTTACAAACAGTAAGTAACTTTTAAACAACAGTGGAAAAAGTGAATAAAAGTCACGGAATATGGTGACTAGAAATGTGTGTGGATGGGTGTGGAGCGCAAGACATTTTGTTGCTTTTAAATCTATAAGGGAGCCAGTCAATCGGCTCAAATTCTTGACAAATGGGGGGACGCATGGCCAACGTGTGTGATACATACCTTTTGCAAGCTGTGAGAGAAAAGGTGCGTATGAATGAATAATAGAACAGTTATAGTAACAATATTCTATTATCTATGATAATCGTAAAGCTCAGGTTTTGCGTGTCAGGCGAAGGGAAAGAAAGAGTAAAGGGGAAAAGTTAAGAAATAATATACCGGCCAAACAGTGCGGAAAGAGAATACCAATAAAACCCGCTGACAGAAGGCAAAAGGGGAGAAGGCGAGTAAAAAGGGGGGAAAGAAGGATCGGAAGAAAAGTCACAATATCGTATGTTCAAGATCATTTCAACTGGCTAAAGTGGCGCCGTCGCTGGTCCAGACAGGATGATTTATATCCATTTTCTTTATCAGCTACATAAGGGCAAAACATACAGGCGAGAAAAAAGTGCTTACTAGGCTCGCATGTTCGGAAAGTACCTGCCTCCGAGTCTATCTACAAATTTACTGTTGCACAGCGCATTAGAGGTATGAAAGCAGGGCACTTTCACATTGTCCAGCTTGTGTTTTCACGGACATGCCGAAAAGATTATTATAAAATAAAAAGGAAAACAAGAACTGGCTGTGCTTAAACAAGAAAATGGCGTGGAGGTTGTAGAAATTAGAGGGGGAACTAGAACAATGATACGAGTAAACGACGGCTTGTTGGGTTTACGTCAATTATCTTTTCTTATTTTGTATATTTGGACACCGCATGTCCCATGGCCGGAGAACTGGCTTGGGGTCGGCCGATAAACACGAACCACAGGCCGGATCCAAAAAGTACCAACATGACTTTTTTTCGGAAATTGTAGGCTGGCAGGGGTGTACTGTGCTACCTCCGCTTTTGGAGAAAAAAGGATCTGACATGCAGAAGGGGAATAAAGGCGATTTATTTGTGGTGATGAGCCTTTTAAATATCGGCCAATACACAACTACATCTTTTTTTGGACGGCCGATCGTTGAAACATAGTCCAGCAATAAGTGTTTTTGGTGTTTCTCCGCAAGAAATAATTCCAATTTTGTCTTGTTTTGCTGTGTAGCTGTCTGGTGTACAAGCGTAGACGGGTTTATTGTCTGCAGTGCTGTTCGGATTGTTTCAAAGCACCTAAATTATTTCTTTGTATTAAAAGAGCGGGGCGAGGGAGAATCGTCCTAAAAAGAACACAATACAGAGCGGCATTGGAAATGGCGTCCGCAGGCAAGATGGGTGTTGGTTTTGCTCCTTGTTTATCTGCCAACTGCATTGCATCAACAAGGTCTGTCTTTGACCTCTTCCATGCATTCTTCGTTAATGCATGTTAAGTCTTAATGATTTTGCCGTCTGGTTGTCAAGCAAAAAGCCACCGCCACCCGGCTTACGGAAATGCAGCAAATGTATCCGTTTTTGTCTATCTTGAATTCGTTTATTGTTGGGCCCGCATTCCAAGTTTGGTAACTACAGCGCATCCGTTGCCTGCATGGTGCCGCAATAATAACTATGTGTGCCATTGGTACATGTGAATGTGATGAATGATGGCGGCGGTAGAAGCACCCAACCAACACACTAGCCAACTAGCGTCAAAGTGGGCTGATTCCCGCTAAAGTATGTAGTCGTCGAAATGCTAAATCAGGCAAGCCTGTACAGATATCCGACACCTATTTTAGGCAATGCAAATTCATATCTGGAAAATAAAAAGACACAATAACTAAAACACGCAGGTATTTGTGGTATACACATCTACAGATGTTTTAGATCATCGGACATTGAGAAAATGAGTAAATTGGGTACGTGTTGTCTGGATGGCTGAGATTAGTTTAATTTCACATGGTAGATTGCTTAGAATACGCAACATTCGACATTTTTAAATGGATACCCGCATATTATGTCTAGTGACTTTTTCAGGGGTCGTGCAAAAAGACTAGAAGTGCAACACAACAAACTGCCAGTCAAACAACCACACATACAATAAAAGACCGTTATCTCATCAAGGTTCATTTTTCTTCTTTGGCTAAAGTGAATACAACTGATGAGAAGAATAAATAGATAATCCAATATAAAATAAACGCTCTATTGTTTTTTGTAAAGCTATAATAATATAATATTTTCATTTTAACAAGCCAAACAGCGTGTGAGTTGGCTCTAACTGGAGCTTAATTCTTAAGACACTTTGGCCGAGTGGTTAAGGCGGTGCCCTGCTAAGGCATTATCCGTTGGATGCGCAGGTTCGAATCCTGCAGGTGTCGCTTTTGCTAATTCAATTACTTGCATTGTTTTCTTTTTTTACTTTTGCATCTGGCTGTAATATTAATTACATTAAAGACCAAAAAGAAAAAGTCTACGCCGAACTGACTGTTTCTGCTTCTGGAAATAATATACAGAGTTCAATAAACAGGTCGCCAGAATCACCATTATCCGATGATTTCAATCCTTTTCCTTTTAGCATTTTGGTTATGCCCGTTTCTGTCACCTCATTCGGATGAAGCTGAAAATCCACAACGTTTCCTAGTGGATGGTAGATGCATATATTGCCACCACCCTGCGCGACCTTTTCATCAATGTCCAATTTGCAGAATAAGTTGACATTATTCTGGATAAAGAACGGGTAATCTATTCTGTTGATAATGACAACAAGGTCTCCAGGCTGATGTCCTGCCATTTTCAACCCCTTTCCCTTGTATACTAACCGCTGTCCGTCTTTGGTGCCCTGCGCAATGTCAATCTCAATACGCAAATGTTTTGTAACTATTTCAGTACTCTTTCCCTTGTAGATATTCCGCAATGATACATCCATCACATATACTATATCGTTTTTTTGGACAACCCAATCAGGTTTGGGATACGCAAACATCCGGTTACTTTCTGTGCATGTACCGTTTGAACCACGGTAGAGTATTTGTGTACAAAACAAATCGTAAATCCGTCTGGTCTCTGAGTTGTACAGCACCTCATATGCATGCTGGATTGGCTTGATGACGTCGCTGGCCCCAGCATAATTGTCGGGATGGTGTTTGGATATGTGTTGTTTATATACCTCTCTTATTTCTGTTGCTGATGCGCTATTGCCAACCCCGAGTATTTTGTAGAGGTAAAATGTGGGCGCATTGACAACCTACAACGATAAGAAATCAAAACATAACGTTGTGAAGTTAGCAAATAAGAGAAAGGTTGGATTAAGAGAGATTATGCTCTTTATTAGAGTTGTGATACGCACAATAGTTGGTTTCATATTATTACTTTAAACTCGTTAGTCATCTACAGGTTTGTAAGAGTAATAATAGCAAAGCAATGAAAATGTAGAACAATATTGTTAAATAGATGAAAAGAAAGTTTATTCTCAGCCAAATACTGTTTTTATTGTTTTTTTATTTCTTCCAACACACTTTAACATGTATAATATTTTTTGACGGCGCAAAAAGTCTATTTGCTAAAGATAATAAAAGTCTGAGTGTCTCTTTTTATTCTTTATGTGTTGTTTTGTAGGGTTCATTCTCTCACACATTATATAACGATTCTATACATGGCCAAAACAATGGCATCCAGAATATTTTGCTATTAGCTACAAAGAATGTATCTTTTTTTACTTAACCGCACGCTTCTTACAATTACAAGAACATATTAATGCTAACCTAAATAAGATTGCCCCCCACATAATGACAAAAAGCATAAACAATATCTTGTTCTTTGTACCGTGGTTTGTATTTGCATACATTGTGCACTCTTTCTGACATTATATTGCTAGTAAATAGAAAACATGCAGTTGTGCAATAAAAGCCCAAGTCGTAAATACTATTTTAATCTGGGTTAATGCGTTTATGTATGTTTTAGATACTGTATAATGGAATCTATTGTCTATGCTAGTCT